>JAJOZX010010974.1:0-5000 GCA_023014485.1 Bathynomus jamesi
TAAATTAAACTTGGGTTTTACTAATAACTGTATTTGCCCCACACGAGACCATCAATTCGCGTTCGTAGAAACCCGTTTTTGAAACTCAGCTTTGCAAAACGGAAAATGTGAGAGAAAAGCTTGTCGTCTGAACTATGAGGAAATTTGGTCATTTTAACATTCATTTAATCTCTGTATTTACTAAATTTTATTTGTCATCTTAATGGGTACGTGTTTGTAAACAAATAAATTGACATGTTTATCATATTTTAATATATATATATATATATATATATATACGACAGCACTTCTGCGTGAAATTTATTATGCGCCGATGCAAACTTCAGATAGAGTAAAAATAAATAAAATACATTTAATTAAAGTCAATATAAATTAAGAAAAAAAAATATCATATGACGTCATCTGATTTATTATTAGTCTTTCAAAATCTCTTTGACCTTTTTTTTTTATATAAAAAAAAAAAAAAAAAAAAAAAAATGACTTTCTTGGGTTTACATTCAACATTTTAATTTACTTTCCGACGACAATCATACAAGCATAAATTCATTTTAAGACATTGTTTCGTTCTGAAAAACAAAATTATTGAAATTTCTCTTGTAAAGTTTTTTCAATACGTTTTTGATTCGGTTTTGCTCTAATTGTTACGTGTGTTCCTTTTACGGAGAAACTATTTACATTTTAGTAATTTGCCTACCGGTGCAAACGGGAATGTTTCTGAAGCATTCAAGTGGAAAAATCTAAATAGTCTTTTCGTAACGTTATATAACATTTGTAGTATTAAATTATTCCTAACATTGATTGTATAGGTTTCCTTTTAAGTATATACGTTCAGAAAAAAAAGAGAGCCAGTACGATTTCGGTTAGTGTCTATTATACTCCCAATGAAATCTTCTATATTAAGAACTTATAACTTCTTTTTGAGGGTACATTCTAGGCAAAGTTTTTTCTTCATTTGGGTATGAAAACTCCTTCTCGGATAATATAACTGCTTTTAATGATACATAATTTCTTTAGAAAGAACGAACGGTTTTCAAAACTTCTTTTTTGAGTGATTTGAGACGATGGAAGGTATTTTTACGTATAGAAAAGTTTTTTTTTTTTTATGGGTATTTGGCTCCCTATTTGGAGCCTAATTTTGAGAGGAACCTTTTCTTAAGGGAATCAAACGTTTCAAGTTTTCACTTCGTACGATACTTCAGTGCTTACAGTATACACTTATAAAGAGTTCGGTATAAAAAGAAATAAAAAGTATTAATTAATTTTAGTATAAGAAAAATTAATGTAATAATGCAAACACCTCTGCAGACGGCTTTTAAACCCCCAACTCTCGCGTTGCCTACAACCTCACCATTCTAGCAGTAGCTAGTAAAACCTCATGGCTTTATTAGTAAGGTCAATCCCATCCCCTGTATTAAAGAAATTAATATACAGGATGTCCACGAAAGAATCGTAAAAAACTTAGCTTATTTCAAATGAAAGAATCGTACAAATTCCATCTCTATCTACTACAAAGTACAAAAACAATGCAAATTAAATACTGTATTATGATTTTGTTAATCAACAACAAACTTAAAAGGACCGAACGCAACATATTTACAAGCTCGAAAAACTACACCTTTTACAATCGAACGCGCGAACCATATGATTACGCAATGAACTATGAGCGCAATTATCTACCCGGATATCAATGCATGAAACTCCTTTCCATCTTTCAATAAGCGAAAGATAAATATATTATTAAATTCGATATACATTTCGAGTTGTTCGTAATAGTTCTATTCTTCGCTTCAAAAGTACATGAAACATTTTCAAACATTATCGAATTGGCTGTACGTTGTTAACAGATTAAAACTGTTAACATTAACCGAACGCTGATACAAACGCGGTTCTTCTCTCTTGATGCTGCCTTTTTCCCGACAAAATATTAAATTACCCCAAAATGCTAGATACATATTATTACACAAAATGCAAAAGTCCAAATAAATTGAACTAAATAACAATCCCCATTGTAGGCATCATAAATAAAACACCCCATTTGATATATATATAAAAAAAGTCTATTAGAAATGTAACAATTTCTTATTTTGAATTTAGCATCATCATAGCGTTCTTGAAGAATCTCAACATTAATTTTCCTTTCTGAAACCGCCGGTTATGGTCCAGGACTGAGATAATCGTTATCTCAATTTGTTAAGTTGATGATCCTAAGAGTCGAAGCATAGGAATTAGCTCAAATAAAACGTTCGTCATTCTTCCAGTCTCAAGTCGTAACTCATTGAGAGCAATTTTACCATTTATACGCACTCAAAGTCCGTTAAATCTATTCGTATATCGGAGAGACGATCTAAACCATTATATGTACACTGTTCTCAGAGTACGGAGCATCGATGCGAGGCTGAACGCGTAACATCTGCGTGGGTTACATAGTCTAAATAGTATACTTGAAATTATATATGATCTTATTGAAGAAAAATACTCGAAAAGAATGAAAGATGCTCATTTATCGAGGAATTGGGCTTCATCAACAAAACAGTATGGGAACATTACGTTTCAAAATGAGACCAAACACGACGGATAAAATTTTTCTCAAAATGGTTCCTAGAGAGATTTTATTTGAATTTCACCGTCCAAATAAGAAATTTCTAACAGCTGTCTTTGTAAGTGAAGGAGATAGGTATAATTGCGTTAGGTTAAATTACATTATACCCGATTAGGTTACGCTAGATTAAGTTAGATAAAATGTGAGTAAGTTAGAACATCATACTTTTTCGTTGTTTTTCTCAATGTAGTTACAAAAACTCTTAAAAAAATTCTCGATGTCTGTAAAATCCCATTCGTTGAGCAAAAGTCTGTTTAGCGAAAGGTTCAATGCATCGTCTACATTCTACAACATCATGAATAAACACAAATAAATCACCACTATTTAACAAATATAACTACAAAATATTCACAGATATACACATATTTTCACATATATATATACTTTTTGAAAAAACGTACATTAATGCCTTAATTATATACACTCCTTATTTTTATGTCCTCTCAACCCCGCAAAAAATGATAAGCTTTTGACATTTATTTGACATAACTGTGAAATAGTTGTGAGAAAATATTAAAAAAATCAGCAATAAAACCCCTTTTTTTTTTGTTAAGGTAACGAGATACACAAGATACACGAGATACACGAAATACATGAGATTCACAACGACCATGAATTTTTATGCAGGATGGTTTGTGATGTTGGTGTACTCTCTACAAATTTTCATTCTCACCATTTCTGCATAGTACATATCACCGTAAATTTGACATTTTAGGACTACTTCAGTACTTTTATGTTTGTTTGTTTAATTGTACTTTTAGCACAAAAAGTACATCTATTGTATTTCCACTGATTTATGAATAAACATAGTTTTATCAATAAACTAGCTATCTTTAAACATAAAACTATATACAGGGTGAGCGAAAAGTCCCTGTGCACCTGTCCACTTCCAACACAGTGCAGGTACAAGTCACTACACTTCTTGTAGGTGCACAGGGACTTTTCGCTCACCCTGTATAAATAATAATGTATATACGTACATATATATATATATATATAAAACAATCTAAGAGTACAATTAGACAAAAATTATACACGTACTACTAATAGTAGTTCGACAGGACCAAATTTAGAGTATCTGTATACGAATCTATCATGAATTAACAGAAACATGTACAAGACATTACAGCTATAAGGGTCGTTGCTTTCTTACGTAAGAGACAAAATTGTGTAATGCGGTGGTTCCCAATCTTTTTCACTTCATTCCCCCTTTAGGGAACCTCAAAAATCCCCGTGGACCCCCTTCATTTTTTCCCCAAAGAGCATAGCAATCTAAAAGTATAACGTAAGCATAATCACTACATTACCACTGGAATTATCCGGTGGTAATGGTTATGCAGACATTATCTATCGCCTGCCAAGTCGGAATAAATAATAAAACATTATTTTACTTGATTTCACAGATTTTCTTGAAAATTTTCCAACTTTTCATAGCCCGCCGTGGGCCCCCTGAAAATCTTGCCGTGGACCCCAGGTTGGGAACCACCGGGGGTCTTTCCTGTTTCATTAACTGTTTCCGATTTTTATGAAAACAACGTGATATGTACAGTTTTTCACGCTGATTTCAAAATTATAAACCATTTCATCGAAAAATACTTAGGTTGGTTAGGTTAGGTTAAGTTAGGCTTATTAGCATTTGATGTTTTCTGGACACTGTTTTTCTTTCGGTATTAAGTTATATTCTTGTAAAAAATTTACTGCATTTTTTGTCTCAGTCTTCCTATATAATTCTATAAAATTAAATTTGTCAGTCATTGGGAATCAATCTTTATGTTCGTCTCTATCTCAAGAAATTCGTAATTTTTTTTATATGGGGATAAAAATAAAAAATTCGTAAACAAAGAAAGTTTCCTAAGTATTTTACAGTTACGAAACAGGCTCATACAATTAATTTATAGTTAACTGTAACTGAAAAATGGGGCAAGTCGCATATATTTTAATTCTTAACCGAGAAACAACTAATCGTGCATATATATATATATATATATATATACACACACACACACAGTGGACCCCCGCTATTCGAGGATCTCGATAACCGAGGTTTCGCACGATCGAGATTTTCCATAAAGAACCATTCATCCGCTAACCGAGATTTACCCCGCTGATCGAGATACCGACCAACATCACATGTTTGTTCCAGAATGCCCGCAAGCGATGGAAAATCATGGAAAATCATGGAGAGAGATCCCATCCATGGCAGAGCCTACACAACATACAGCACCATCAATTCAGCGCTCCTCCCACACCGAACTCAACTCCAAGAAATGACCAAGCCCAAGCAGACACTGATTGACAGTTTTTTTCAAACCGAAGAGGACTTCTTCCGTAGAACAAGATGAACCAAAACCATCAACTTCAGGGAACTCTTTAAGTTCTTAAAAACACGCCCAATTGCCTG
>JAJOZX010010974.1:10000-22500 GCA_023014485.1 Bathynomus jamesi
ATACTCCTACGAGAGGCCATCTTGAATACTCATAAAAGTTTATTAAAACGGACTCCGTCAGTGACAGGGTTCCCAGTGGTCAACCACGATCATCGCGCGGAAAAGATAATCACGAACTAGGCGTCTTTTCAATGTAGCCAGTCAACCAATTCGACAAGAGATTTAGGAGGTGAATATCGGAGGGTTTGCCATATATACGGTTGTTAAGAAAGGAGATCAGAGTTCCCCCTTGTAAGCTACAATTCGTTCGAGTACTGCATCCCGAAGAATACGATGTTCGCGTGGAAAAGTGCGACGAGCTTTTGAATAATTTTCTCAAGAACTCTAATTCCTTAAATAGCATATGGTTTAGTGACGAGTCTACTCTTCACTTCTCAAGAAGGGCCAACGTCAATAAATGTCGTATTTAGGATTCCTCACGTTTTAATATGCTATTCATGTTCTGAATATATCAACATCATGACTGATTAAATTGGAGTAAATTAAGCAAGTGAACCATGAATAATGAAATTAGTTTTTTTTAGCACGAAACTAAAAAATAACATCAACTATGTTAGCACGAAACTGCTAACATGGGTGATGTTATTTTTCAACAAGAAAGCGTACCATCGCATTATGAACGAACAGTGAGCAACTTTCTTGACAGCACATATCCAGATTGGTGTATTGGGAGTCGCAGTTCCTCTGTACTGGTTTTACGACGACCTGATCTCACGCCTCTTAATTGATTTCAGTGTGTGGAACTACATCAAAAGTAAAGTTTATAGTACAAAGCCGCGTATTCACCAACAACTCACGAAGAAAATGAGGGTAACCTCACCACTGAAGAAATTAGTCTTGAAGAACACGTCGGTGTTGGGAACGAATGCGTGCGTCGATGGCAAAAATGTTTGAAAAGTGGTGCTAACGGGCGGAAGTGTGAATCAAATTTTGTTTTATGGGAAACAAACTCCCATTACTAGTAGTTTATGTGGCATGATTTATTTTCATACTGAGTAATTTTTTTATACAATAAAAAGTAAAAGTATCTTGTGACTTTCGGCACACCATTACACTAACACACACACACACATATATATATAAACACCAACCCAATAATGGATAAAGATTAAAAAGCAAAAAATTACGCATTAAAGCCTAATATTTAAATTTAATTAAACTCCACTTGCCAACCTTTAAAAAAAGCAAGATAGAAAAAAGTACGACAACTTATCAGTCATAAGTCGTCATGTTCCTTAATCGTGTTTCTTAAATATCAAGGTTAAGTAGAGGTGTTCATCAACGCTAAAGCATTCTTCCATGACACACCTATTTTAGCCAATCTTCCTTCGTCGTTATATCGTCAAACTGATTGAAAGCGGTTAATAGAGTTTACGCCGAAACCATCGACCAATCAGAGGCGGTGTTTAAAATAATTCGCCCAATTTAAATGTAAACAAATGGTTGTTAGAGCCCTCGTCATTGGTGGATAAAGCGAGAGAGATTCTTCCAAGTGCGGAGGGCTTTTAAATCAGATCTTATACCATCCAATTAGTAAGGATGGTAGGAACAGACAGGCGTTAAATCATACATAGAATAAATATTCTTTTAATTTTTTTAAACCTAAAAAAAAAAAGGATCTCGGCTCATCTATTATGATTTATATATAATGCTTTTACATACGTGCGTATTTTTTATTCAAGAATCAAGATAAGACATTTAGCAACGTACAATTTTATTTAGACAATAGGAATTAAGTTTATATATATATATATATATATAATATATATATATATATATATATATATATATAATGTTTTATATACATAAAAAGTATAACGTATATCGTATAATATATACATGCCCGAATATATCAACATCATGACTGATTAACTAGAGTAAATTAAGCAAGTGAACCATGAATAATGAAATTAATTTTTTTTAGGCAATTGTACATCTCGCAGTGTTTTCTTATATATATATATATATATATATATATATATATATATATATATATATATGTGTGTGTGTGTGTGTATATATACGCTTTTCATAAGAGGAAAAAAAAGGTGGGTAAACTCACCCAAAATTCCTGCGAGTGTTATATAATAAAGTATGGTTAAGAAAGAGTCATAAAATAAATATGAGAGGGTCGTTGTTGTCTTCATGAAAGAGCCTTGAAGTGCCTTTGTTAAAAGTGCGACGAATTCACGTTTTTGAACGCTCTCCGATGGTAATTAACATCTGAGAAAAAAATTAAACAATAAAAATCGAACGATGTATATAATAACTCGCGCATGATCAGAACGGGTTTCCAGAGAGTTACGATGAGATAGGAACTCACCCCCTCTAATTACTCTTTACTTATGGCACTTGCCTATCACTATTATTAAGCTTTATCGTGAAACTCAATTAGGATGTATAAATTGTTGAATAAATTGTAGTTAATAACCATATTCAGGAAATAGTTACGAAGCTTTTAAGAATTCCTCCCTCAATCCGCGAAGGTAGATAAATACTCGAGGCGTGTTCATCGGTAATTAAACAGTGACCATTCATCTTGGGTAATGATACGCGTTTGCGCATTGATTAGCGAGTAATCTCGGGAATTAATATTAGAATATTCAACCATAATTGCTTCAAACACCAGTAAATTAAAAGAATTCAGAATATAAATACGGGAATACGTAGCAATTAGCTTCTAATCTCTATAATAGACACCTGAATATGTATGCCGCCCAATCTGCTAAAATGTTATATATAAGAATAAGGAACCAATAAATAAGAGGAGGCCACATTTTCTAATACCCATAAATTAAATCGATCTCTCATCAACGATGAATGAGAGGAAGGGACGGGTGTCTGTCTATCTGTCTGTATATCTATCTGTCCGTCTGTATATACGTGGATAGAACAGAAAAAAAAAAAGTTTGGAAATAAGACCGTCAAACGCTTAACCAATATGGAGGACATGACTACATCCACGTTTCGAAACGTTCGTATATATATATATATATTATTTATTCCAAGACGACGGACACTTTTATGCTTAATATCACCTTTATTTATTCGCTTATTATCTGAAAAAGGAAAAACGAAAAGCGATGAAACGTTCCACGAAAATTTATGCTCGTCTGTTCTGACCTGTGATGAGTCGGCGTCCATAAGGCATGCATGCATAATTTTCGAGTCGCTTGTCACAGGCCAACGACTTAACCTCTGCAATCATCTCTCCTCTACATAACTCTTCCGCAAAATTGTATCGTGGGGAGACGAGCGATAATGACACGATAAGGCTCATTTTCCTATTAAAGCAAATCCTAAAATCGACCAAAAAAGACAATGGTCACACAAATCTTATAGCATCAGATGACCGCTGTATTCTACATATAAAAAAATAACCAATTAAAAAATGTAATATATATATATATATATATATATATATATATATATATATATATATATATATATATATATATATATAATTATTTTTATAATTTAAGTTTTATATATTTTATATATAAATAGTAACGTACCACCCTTAAATATCCTGTGCATTAATTCCAGTAACAAATCTATGGAACGACACGAATGGACATCTTAAACAATTAGTTTTCCTCTAAATTTCCCTTTAAAATACAGAGGAAAGAAATTCGCAGAAATTTTTTTTTACAAAATCATGCAAAAATTATTAATCAGTAAATAACTTCTCGAACTTTTATGTTTTTCCGACGATTTTCTTTCCTCCTTAATGAATTTGGGAACAGGGCAATAAAAATGCCATACCCACATGACAAATAACTGCCAGCGCCCACGACTCACTGGGTAACACCGTTTCACCGTAAGCGAAGCGAAGACAGTGAAGTCGGGTGTTCGATTCTAGATGGCGCTGGTTAGCATAATGGGCGGCATTAACTAGCCTGAATGCTGTACCAGATTCTGGACTATCTGACGGATCATTATAATAAATTAATGCATTCAGAAAATTGATGTACAAAATTATGAACAAATTCGTTCTTTTTTTTTCTTTTTAAATTCTGTAACATCAAATTGACTTTCTAATTCTTCTTTACATTTCGAAATAATGAAGAGAGGAATTCCCATCAAGCATTTATCATCCCGGATATAAACGTAACGTGCAATATATATATACTGTATATATATATATATGTATATATATGCGTGCAAATTCCTCCTACATTTTCGTCGGTGGTCGGTGAAGTTACATTAGTTCCTACGAGTACATGTTACATCTTACGTTTTTTTAAAGTTTTTAATCACTTACGGTTGCATTAAAGTAGGGAGGAGGTTCCATTAAAAAGTTGACAGGATGTGTTCTTTTATCGATTATTTTTTCGAATTTCAATCGCGTTAAGATTTTAATAAAAAAAAAAAAAAGTCGAAATCAAATTACTACTACAGTACTTCGTGCTACCTCCGGATTTTACACACCCAGTTTTTTTATTTTTTGTTTTGTTTTAGGTTAGGTTAAGTTACGTTAACCTAAATTGAACGCAAAAAAACATCTACAACAAAGCAGTAGCTACTCGTATTTTGCATGCAGAAGGAAAGTGATAAAAAAAATAGCACCGAATAGGAGCGAACATAACTCTCTCTCTCTCTCTCTCTCTCTATATATATATATATATATATATATCAGGTTGTAACATAAATTCTGCTCGATTAGAAAACGGACGATAGATAATAGAATAACCAAGATAATATGAAATAGTTTTAGAAATGTTGCAAAATACACGAGGCGACAGGTTTGCACAGGTTTTATCAAGATACAGAATGATACAGAATGACTTGGCTAGTGTAGGCTTAGGCTAATGAATATTTTCTCTGGTGTTTTTCATACAGTTACAACGCCACTCCTACGATATTATTACAGTAATTGAAAAAAACATGGAGCCCACGAAAGAGCATATTCGACATGTGATGTTGTATGAGTTCCATAAAGGATCTAACGCGAGCAAATCTGCAAGAAACATTCAAAGAGTTTATGGAAATGATGTTGTGAGCGAATGGATGTGTAGGAGATGATTTGAGAAGTTCAGAAATGGAGACTTCAGTCTGAAAGATTATCAACGAACAGGACGACCAAATGAGTTAGATGAAGAGTTGCTGGAAGCAACAGTGGAGGAAAACCCAACGGTAACTGTAAGAGAACGTGGCCTGCAACTCGGCGTTAGCCATATGACCATTCATCGTCATTTGAAGCTGTTAGGAAAAGTAGTGAAGGTTGGAAAATGGGTTCCGCATGATTTGTGACGAGCGAATCTTCAACATCCATTCGATATTTGCACATCATTGCATTCTCGGCAACTGCAGGCACCGTTTTTGAATCGGATCGTCACTGGGGATGAAAAATGGGTCCTCTATAACAATATAAAGCGTCGACATCAGTGGCTTAGCCGTGAAACAAAGCCTGACCCTCAGCCAAGGAATGGACCCCATCCAAAGAAAATTTTACTATGCGTTTGGTGGGATATGCAAGGAATTATTCATTTTGAGCTTCTGCCAGATAACCAAACAATCGCAGCTGAAGTCTACTGCCAACAACTCCAACGATTGAAGATGGCATTACAAGAAAAACGTCCTGCATTAATTAATCGCAGAGGTGTTCTATTCCACCAGGATAACGCGCGCCCTCACACTGCTCGAATCACCACTGCCCAATTGGAGGCATTTGGTTGGAAAAAAATGCCTCATCCACCTTATTCTCCGGACATCGCACCTTCAGACTACCATTTATTCAGAAGTCTGCAACACCACCTAGATGGACAAAAGTTGCAATCCAGGGAAGCTATCGAAAACGAAGTGATCGCTTTTTTTCAACTCGAAACCAAGGGATTTCTTCGAACGTGGCATAAAATTTTTTTCTACAGGTGGGAGGAGGTTATAGAAAAAGAAGAGCATTATATTATGATTAATTTGTCATTATGTCTTTAATTTTTGTTCTGAATGAACTAAAAAATCGAGCAGATATATATATATATATATATATATATAAATATATATATATATATATATATATATATATAAGCACGTTGTAAACATAAAACATACATCGTACATTCTATTCTCAGAAAAAAAGCTAAATAGTGCCCTTATGAAAGTAAACGTAAACTATAAATATTATTACGTGTATCGAACGCTCTTCTTAGTTGAAAGAGTGAGCAATATGTCTCATCTCATTAGAAAAACGAGCTAATAAAAACGATGAGGTTCACTTTTAAAACGCCTTTTTATATGTATATAGTTTTGTCAATAGTTCTGCCCGAATCGATCGTTCATTCAAATGAAGGTTAAGTTTGTTACACACACACACACACACACACACAATATAGGGGGGAAATCACTTTTGTGGGCATTCACCTTGGCCCCCTCCTTTCTGCATAAAAAAAAAAATATATATATATATATATATATTACAGTAAGATTGTGAAACTGATGATTTCATGAAATCCCTAGTAAGATTGTGAAACGAGTGATTTCATAAAATACCTGAAAGTTTTAGTAATTTCACGTAATTAATTTCACTCAGGAACTTCAAGAACTCACTGAAATACTTAAAAATTCCACCTCACCTAACCTAATTCCTGAAGTCCCTGAGCGAAACAGTAATTACGTGAAATCACTCATTTCACAAACTTACTAGGGATTTCGTGAATTCAATAGTTTCACAATCTTACTGTAACATATATACATTATATATATATATATATATATATATATATATATATATATATATATATATATATATGTGTGTGTGTGTGTATATATATATATATATGTATACACAGTATATATATATATGTATACACAGTATATATATATATATATGTATACACAGTATATATATATATGTATACACAGTATATATATATGTATACACAGTGTGTGTGTATATATATATATATATATATATATATATATATTATATATATATATATATATATATATATATATACAGGGGTTAGACAAAATAATATGAACACCCGCCGATTTCACCGGTTATCTTTACGGACTGCTCAGACACAAAGTAAACGGTCAAATGACTGGCAAACCTATTTAAATGCGTAACAGAGTGTATACGTCATGTTATAACCCTCACGTTGTTTTTACAGATATGAGTGAATTATGAATTAGCAGTTATGAAAGACCTGTCAGACTTCCAAAGAGGGCAAATTGTCGGAGCGCGGATGGCTGGTGCATCGGTGACGAAAACCGCTCAGATGTTCAATGTATCCAGAGGAACTGTCTCTATGGTCATGTCTGCATACCAAAACCATGGAAAGACAAGCACCGACAAATGCAATAGTGGACGCAAGAAGAAGCTGTGTGATCGAGACCGCCGGGTGCTAAAGCGCATTGTGACAAAGAACCATAAAACCACAGCTCCAAAAGTGACTGCAGAGCTTAACCAGCATCTTGCAAGCCCGGTATCGACCAGAACTGTACGTCGCGAGCTCCATGGAGCGGATACCATGGGAGGGCTGCAATTGCCAAACCCTTCCTTTCGCACATCAACATTGAGCGGCGCAGAAAATGGTGTAATGACCATAAGAATTGGTCAATGGACCGGTGGAAGAATGTAGTCTACTCCGACGAATCCTCCTTTACGCTATTTCCATGTTCCGGTCGAGTTTACGTCTGGAGACAGCCTAAAGATGCTTATGACCCCGACTGCCTGACCCCAACCGTTAAGCATGGAGGCGGATCTGTGATGGTTTGGGCAGCAATATCGTGGAATACTCTTGGCCCAGCTGTAGTACTGCATGGTAGGGTTAACGCCCAGGTCTCTGTCAATATTGGCTGACCAGGTCCATCCCATGGTCCAAACGCTGTTTCCCAATGGCGGCGCCGTCTTCCAGGATGATAATGCACCAATCCACACCGCTGGGGTCGTTAAAAACTGGTTTGAAGAGCATGTTAGTGAAGTAGAACGCTTGGATTGGCCTCCACAATCCCCGGATCTTAACATTATCGAGCATCTGTGGTGTCAGTTGGAGCAGCAGGTCAGAAGCCGATTCCCACCGCCGGCGTCTTTGGAGGAACTGGAGCAGGGTTTGCTCGAAGAATGGCTCAGGATTCCTCTAGCCACTGTCCAAAAGCTGTATGAATCAATTCCCCGACGCATTGCAGCTGTTATTGCCGCTAAAGGAGGACCAACTCCATATTAACAATAAAAACCGCCATTTATCAAGGTGTTCATATTATTTTGTCCAACCCCTATATATATATATATATATATATATATATATATCAATTTAGGCACCTTATTAAATTCCTGAAAATGTTTGAAATGCGATGCAACCAGGAAAGTATAAATTGTCAGACTTAATTTGTATAAAGGTATCGCCATAAATTTATAATAAATATAATAAATGGAAGGCGACAACGAACAAAAGTGGATATTGTTAATTTCTTAAGACCGCGAAACAGAAGGTTTGGCATCCTTCAAATCAGTAACTGGTAGAACCTCTTGTATGTGCACGAATGTATCTCAGGAGTACACTCGTAAAATGTTTTACATAAAAGCTGCGTATCAGTTACGCATTTCAACGTAACTTTCATTTAAATTTGAAATAGATACTGTAACATTTGCGTAATTATTTAAGTTTTAACAAAACTAAGACCTTTCTCCGCTATTTTGTTCCGTAATTTTTTGTTTGATTTTTATTCCACTTAATTGCGCAACTTTGGTGTAACGTTTTAAACGCTGAAGACCATGGGTTTTCCCATATAAATATAACCTATATACACTACGTTCCAAATTATTAAGCAGATTGCATTTTCTCCAATGTTTTCAAAAGTTTTTCACCGATTTCAATGAAATTTATAGCAAATAATTACTATATATAGCAGCACTATGGTATTCATTTCGATAAAATGAGATAATTATTTTAATTATGTAAAATATTGTGTTCCGAATTATTAAGCAAGTATTCTATTTACGGATCTAAATGGTGAAAATGGGTAAGAAGAAAGATTTAACATTAACTGAGAAAGGAAAAATAGTAAGTTACTCGCTGAAAATATAAAATCTATTGAAATTGTGAAGCAGTTTGGCAGAGCTTATCGAACTGTAAACAAGTTTGTAGCGGAGGGTACCAAACTGAGGCAGCGAAGTGATAAAGGAGCTATAAGAAAAGTGATAAGGCGGCAGATATCTGTAATCAAGCGCAAATTGTAAAGCATCCATTGTCCTCAAGTAAAGAGGTTTTTGAGCAGGCTGGCATACATAATGTACCAAGAACATCTCGATGCGGAATCCTCCAAACAATTGGCAAGACGTGTAAACCTACGATTCAGTCACCATTAACATCCAGGTACAAGAAGCAGCGTGTTGAATGGGTGCGTCAGTAGTGAAAACAGATTTTAATACTGTATTGTTAACCGATGAATGAAGAGCAACCCTTGGGATCTGATGGTTGGTCAAGGAGGTGGATTGCTAAGGGTCAATCTCTACCATGGAATGAGGTTTTCTTTAGAAAGTTTGTGTAAGACTGGGCATTCATTTTTACACCATCAGGCACTCTGTATGGGACAGCTACTTCATTGCCTATCAATCCTACCCAAAACATGACACTACCTCCACCTTGTTGGCGTCTTAATCTCGATGGTAGAAATTGGCTCTCAGCAATCCATCTTCTTGACCAAACATCAAGTCCCTCAAGGGTTGCTTTTCATTCATCGGTGAACAATACAGTATTAAAATCTGTTTTCACGTACTGACGCGCCATTCAACACGCTGCTTCTTGTACCTGGGTGTTAATGGTGACTGAATCGTAGGTTTACACGTCTTGCCAATTGTTTGGAGGATTCCACATCGAGATGTTCTTGGTACATTATGTATGCTAGCCTGCTCAAAAACCTCTTTACTTGAGGACAATGGATGCTTCGCAATTTGCGCTTGATTACAGATATCTGCCGCCTTGTCACTTTTCTTATAGCTCCTTTATCACTTCGCTGCCTCAGTTTGGTACCGTCCGCTACAAACTTGTTTATAGTTCGATAAGCTCTGCCAAACTGCTTCGCAATTTCAATAGATTTTATATTTTCAGCGAGTAACTTGACTATTTTTCTTTTCTCAGTTAGTGTTAAATCTTTCTTCTTACCCATTTTCACCATTTAGATCCGTAAATAGAATACTTGCTTAATAATTCGGAACACAATATTTTACATATTTTTCAATAAAATGAAATAATTATTTTAATTATAAAAATATTTTATCGAAATGAATACCATCAATGCTGCTATATATAGTGATTATTTGCTACAAATTTCATTGAAATCGGGGAAAAACGTTTGAAAACATTGGAGAAAATGTCATCTGCTTAATAATTTGGAACACAGTGTACTCTCAGAACTTGCAAAATGCATGATACGCACATTATTATAATCTCAGTTTTTATAAAGTAACTATAAAGATGTTTTGATGTTTTGTGATTAAAAATAATTACAAACATTTGATACTTTTGTGCCTCTGATTTCTAATAATAAAAGTTTGAGTTCCATGACGTAAGACAAAATAATAAAGATACTTAAAAGAATGTATTAAGAATATTTCTGAATATTCATGTTTATTTCACAGAAGTGCGCGGTATAACTGATTTTTAGAAATTAAATTAAAGCAAACTGATTATGGCACATAGTTTAATAAAATCGAACATATTCAGCATATATTAATTATGCCAAGGAACAAACACCCCGATGATTCTCAAGTCCTAGAACAAGATTCTTTGATCTGATGAGACAAAAATCGAATTTCTTGACTACAATCAAAGGAGGTTTTGTCTGGAGGAAGAAGAACGAGACATCTGATGAAAAGAACACCCACCATCCCAGCACTGAAACACGGTAGGGGCTTCATCATGCTTTGAGACTGTGTGTCATCTGCAGGTACGGGCAATTGGTTCGAGTTGATGGGACAATATATTCAGTGAAGTATCTGCAGATTTCGAATGAACACCTTCTGCCTTCAGTGAAGAATTTGAACACGGAGAATGGTTAGATATTCCAACAAAATGATCCGAAGCAAAGTCCAAAAGTACATTAAAATAGTCGGGACAGAAAAAGATCAAACTTTTGGAATTGCTTTCAAAGCCCCCGAATTACACAATCGATGTCTGCATGCTTTAGCTTACTAATTATCATCGAGCATCTTTTGGGAGATCTGAAACGAGCGGCCCATGCAAGAAACCTGGAAAATTTTACAGCGTTTGAAGCATTTAGTCACGCAAGAAGAATGGTCAAGACTGCCAAATGAGTATACCCGGAAGCTGTTACAAAGATCTAGGAAGTGTATGCTTAAATAATCGCAGCAAAAGGTCTTACGAGTTACCGATTTGAAGAGTGTCTAAATTTTTGTGTTGCAGACTTGAGAAATAGACAACATTATCCAAAGGTTGAAAGATATAGTTGCACTCAAAATGAAGAAATAATGAAAAAAAATATCGTTGTGGGCACTGGTTTCTGATATTTAATAATAATGATAAATAGAAGAACTGAATCATCGGCATATTAACTGTATGTAATTTAAGAAGTTGTAGTCTTACAGTTATATATAAGTCGCTGCCTATGAAATAGTAGTTTCAAAATTATTCATACCCATCTTTTAATATCTTATAGCAACTCCTCTGACCTTAATTACTTCAAGTAAACGGTGTCTGTACGACTTTATGAGGATCTGGCACCGGGCCGCTGCGATTTTTTGCCACTCTTCCATGGAAAATTCTTCGAGTTCCTTTAAATTTGAAGGTTTCACGTTATGGACAGTCAACTCATTCCAAAGATTTTCAATAGGATTCAGGTCATGACTCTGTGGTGGCCATTCTGAAACCTCTATTTTTCGCTCTGAACCATTTCTTTGTTGCATGTGAAATGTGCTTTGGATCATTGTCCTCTCGCAGCACCCACCGTCGACCAAGACCGAGCTTCTTACAAAAGGTTGTACATTATCGTTTAATATTTGTTGATATTTTTGCGGAATCCATCCTCCCTTCAATCTTTACGAGGTTTCCAGTTTCCAGTACCTGCGGAGGAAAAGCATCCCCAAAGTAGAACTGATCTACAACCATGTTTGACTCTAGGGATGGTGTTCTTTTCGGAAAAGGCCCAATTCTTTCTTCTCTAAACATAGCGTTGTTGTGGGTGCCCCGAAGAGTTCTATTTTCGCTTCATCAGCCCAGAATATTCGGCCCCACTGACGTTCTGTATTTTCAAAGTGAGTTTTGGCATACTTTAGATGCTTCGTTCGATGGATTCCCTTAAGAAAATGCTTTTTCTTGGGACTCTTGTACGGATCCCATCTTCATTTAATCTTCGGTGAACTGTAGCAATCGAAACTGTATGCCTATTAAACTGAAGTTCCTGATGCATGGCATTTGCTGTTGTTCTTAAATTTTTCCCTACCTTACGGACCAATTTACGAACTGCTTTTTCGGGGGAGGACCTTCTTTCTTCCTCGCCATGACAATGTAGTAACCGAACCAAGGCATTTACATTTTTGT
>JAJOZX010010974.1:27500-77500 GCA_023014485.1 Bathynomus jamesi
TCACACAAAAATTAAGGAAAAATTAAAAAAGGAACGCCGGTCGGACTACACCTAATCATATTCGAGACACAATTGCATATGGGTGAAAACCGAAGGCTGTCGCTCTAAATACGGATGCGAATGAATAATGAGAACGTAGAGCTAAATGAGCTACGATGCTATTCTCCCTTATAAAAACAGATCGACCGAATATGAAAATAGATTGGTGTGCCCTGAATTCCTCCAAAACGGAACTAATCCTCGTTCAACGAATAACCTTAATTCACGCGACCTAATCCCTATCGTGTACCATAATTAACTTAACCGCGGAACAGACACAACCAAACCTTTTCCGTTCTCTTCCAACAATAATAATCACTGGCCTCTCTAAGCTTCGTAATTACACCGAATAATCTTTATTACGGCGACACCTTTGTAATAATTAAAAAGGGCTTTGCAGACCCGAATCGGGCCTTGGAGGGCACAAAGCACGGCCCAAAATGGAATAATTATGACCTGATTATAGTTCTCCAGAGGTCGCTTTCATGCAATAATATTAACTAATTCTCAAATGACGGTTAGTTGCGTGGATTAAGAAATTAAATACATTAAGGGCGTGCCTTAATATTAAAATTACTTATAATTATAGCATATGGAGGGCTCATTGTTGTGGGCGGCTAAGCATAAAGCATCTATTTCAGAAAAATTGCCTATTGATCACAATTTAATGCTTGAAGGGAATTCATTGTCGTAAATTTTAATAAAAAATGTCGTAAAAAAACTTTGTTTCGTGTTAAGAGTGAAATACTTCTCTCAATTATGAGGGGAAAGCAACAATTTTATTAAAACGAAATAATTCTTCAAGATAATTTGTCATTTTCTTCTATTGCGCATATATATATATATACTAGGTATTTCCGTCCTAATACCAATGTATATAGATATACGAACTAAATTATGCTTTACATGAGAGAGAGAGAGAGAGAGAGATAGAGAGAGAGAGAGAGAGAGAGAGAGAGAGAGAGACTAACAAAGACAATAAGATCCACTGTAAGCTAGCCCAGGGAAAACACATAGAGAGAGAGAGAGAGAGAGACGACATCCTTCACTACCTCCATCTATCCAGTAAAAACATCATTATAACCTCCTTACATATATAGCCTTCGGAGAGGCAAACTTCACTTCTTCTCTAAACGCGCGTGTGTGTGTGTGTGTTCCAAGTATCCAAAATGGATAAAATAACGAAAGATTGAGGGAGGAAAATGGGTGAGACGAAGAAAGCATACTTAACCAACGAATGATTCGAGTATTTGCGAAGAAACCCTCTGTTTAACGCTTATTTTTACCTGTCAAGAAGATGAATTAATCCGAGCAAGGTCCTATACAATTAGTTAAGTTTAATTAGCACTTTCCAAATGTTCCGTTTAGGAGTTAGCAGATTTCTCAACGCAACATAATAATGGCAACATCGTTTGATGGCGAGACTCGGGCAAAGTCCCTCCGCTTGGTAGATAGTCAATAATTATTGGTACCTGTGAAAACAATGCAATTATGATCCAATTATGATGTTAATCAATTCGATTCATCATAGCTAATTGATGCCTAAGCTTGGGGTTTCTTGTCAAGTCCTTGCATGAATGCCGTAAATATGCTCAAACTTACCTTTATACGGACATGCGGTACATTATACTATAGAGAAGGGAAGTAATTTACAAATAAGGAATAGTTACCCACTTGTGAGTGGCAGACAGTCTTCAGCTATTTAATAAATTATTTCTTTTACGAGGCCATTAATTATGAGTTGAAAGAGGCTTTTCTGATACGGGTGATATATATATATATATAAATTATTTATTATATATATAATATAATATATATATATATATATATACATGCGTGTTTCCGTGTATCCACCCAGAATCAATTCCAAACACTGAACTGCTATTCAAAGTCATTCCAAAAACAGAATTTAAAAACTACGTAATAACAGATCGAGAATTTTATATATATATATATATATATATATATATATATTACACATTTTGCCTTAGAAGTAGAAAAAATAAGTAATATAATTATCATACCCTAAATGCCCAGGGGGTAAGGACAGGCATGAGAAGGAGCATGTAATTAGTATGGCCAGAGATTATCTTAAGAGTAGACCAACAACGATCCATCAGATGATATCAGTCAGAGGAATACAACATCGCATGCTTTTAATACAATTATTAGGATTATCATTATTATTATTATTATTACTATTTCTTACCGTACTCCTCTAATTATTTAATATTATACATTTGCCTTATCTCGCGTGATAAACCCCCTTTTTTTTTTTTTTGAGGGGCTCCAAAGTAAATTCTAGACGTAATTAGAAACAGGGTCCGATGTAAATTTAATTATATTTATAGATAAAAACACACACAAGGAATAAATGCATTACTACATTATTATATATGTATGCAAGTGCACACACACACACACACACACACACACATTATATATATATATATATATATATATATATATATATATTATATATATTATATATATAATATATACTGTATATAATATATGAAATGCAATAATAAATGAACACAGACGTATAATTATAATTTTATAATTTAATTTTATAATTTATTCATGTAGTACATGAGGTAAGAAATTAAAAAACCTCTAACGTGATAATTTAAATAATTTTTATGGCGATTCTGTAATTCAATGAAATATCAGTAAAAAAAAAATATTAAAAAAGAATCAAGAAAATCAAGAGAGGATGAAAATTACTACGACAAAAATTTATATATATATATATATATATATATATACACATACACTGTCGTGTGTCTATACATTATTTGAGGATACTTCAAGGTCCTGATTCGGCGTCGCTGATTTATGACATTACTTTTACATATTTTAACTTAACTTGGGAATTTAACGAGGATGAAGCTATGTTAAAATTTCATTACACAAGCAGTTTATGTAACCATTGTATAATAATTTACCTCTTCATCATTTATATGCCGGGTGTGAATGTAAAAAAGAAAAAAGACCATTACATTCTAGCTTAGCGACTATTGTGTAATGTTTTGTTTGAACCTTGAAAATCATCGTCGCTCCCCCCCCCTACCCCCACAATAAATTTTTTTATGTAAAATAGTTTTTAAAGTTAAGAAAAAAAATGATTGATTGAAATTATGTTAAATAGTATAGATAAGAGGAAGGTTGTTAATGTAATATTTTTTTAACATTTTTATTAACTCAGGATTAGTTAATTAACGTACGTGTCGAAATAGGGCATAAAAACTATATCCTTCGTACCTTCGTGGAAAGGATCTATATACCCACTTGGTCGATGAGATCTATATACCTATCGCATCGACAATACCGTAACATCGACACTCTAAAAACTAACAAACTAACCTAACAGTTTAACTCGATATACTTGTCGACAGAATGTCGAGTCGATCACGTGTCGCAATCCCGATTTTATCGACAATGTAATAACTTTAACCAAGCCTAACCTAACAAAACCAGACATAACCTAACTAAGCCTAACCTAACCTATACTAATTTAATCTAAAACCCAATAACTTTTCAATTAAATGCCACGTCGAGAGAACGACGTTACTCCGCACAAAGCTACCTCGCGAGTCTAAACCCGGGCTAACGTCATTCTCCGTACGTGACATTTAATCGACAAGCCTCCAAACAAATGGCGTTTATGAACGTTTACTAAACGTACCTTCGTTTACTACGAAGCTCTTTTGCGTTAGATTAAATTAGGTTAGGTTAACTTATTATAGTGTCATTAAATTGTCTCGTAAACCAAATGGATCTTGGTCCCTCTCAACAAGGAGATATCTCCATTTGAGAGTTCATGCATGAGCCACTCACTACTAAACGTTCGTCTAACATTCATATAGAACAGACATAGGACGACCATAGGTGTCTCACACACACACACACACACACACACACACACACACACACACACACACACGCAGAAAACAAATAAAAATTATATATTAAAATTACATACATATTATACAATGGCCATAGTGAAACAACAGTGAATAATTGAAACCCAAATTCCTGAGCCCATCCGTGTTAACTGATAATAATTCATAAACTGTGACGGTTCTTACTCGCAAAGACATTAATTAATTTGACAAATGATAATATAATTGATTGTCTACTTCGCTAATCATTAATGCATGCTCGCGGGAGAAGAAATGACACAACACATCAATCCTCCCTTTCGTATGAGAATGACTTTCGCATACCACACACTCAAAATTGATATTTCTATATGCATACAACCGCCGATTATACATTTTTACATCGCTTAAGTACGATTCACGCGTATAATATTTGTCTAAAAAAAAGGGGTATTTTTTTTCAGCAATAATTTGCGTATGTAAAAGCCGCAAGATGTCGAAATTTAATGTAAATGACCACATTATATAAGAGAATTACTACGAACTCTCATAAACTGTAGAGTAACTATTGCATAATCCATAACCATTTCTTCATTCGTCTCAATGTAATTGAAATATAAATACATACGTGATAAAGCCTTGGAACTACCATTTTATATATACAAATAGACAACTATATATATATATATGGTGTGTGTGTGTGTGTGTGTGTGTGTGTGTGTGTTGACCACCTTACGTCTCACGACAATCTTTAGGATACACACACAGCTCGTCATAACAAGAACGTGAGTATAGCGACATTAGCGGGATCGCCAGAGAATCGGTTATTTTTTATTAAAACCGAAAATATTACGAAGAATAAAATGAAGGTCAGGTTAGGTTATTTACGTTAAATTAAATATTTCCATCTACAACTGAAAATGTGGAAATGTCGCGATTTCATACGGTAGACGGTTCTGCGTGTCTGTGGTCTGTGAAAACGAATGAAAATGAACGAAAGTTAGGTTACGTTAAAGATATATATATATATATATATATAGGCAAGGTTAAATCCGATTAACCAAAATATATGGGTCACATGACCGAGTGATTGGGAAAGTCCGAAAATCGGTCTCCCACCTTACAATCTTGATCACACCTTTGTTACAATCATAAATGCCAACCGATGATGATGGATTGCAACACGTTGTAACACAATTCCACTCTGATTTCATTGGAACATATTTATAATTGCCATTATTAAAAATAGAAGTAAAAAACGCTCCAAAATGTTAATTAAACTTCCATATTAGTTCTAGTCTGAAAGTGTATACAGAAAAAAAATGTTTCTCAAAACATTAGTTTTGCGAAGAGAATGTACAGTACAGGGTGGCCCATAAGTCCCAATCGGTTATAATTAAAGCGAAAATCCATCTAGCGTAGCTTACATTGACGTAATCGATTAGTTAGGAGAAAATATTTTTGGAGATGGTTATATTTTGCGCTTTGAATAATCAATAAATATTTCTAAACTTACTTTTTTGTATTTTAGCTTTAGTTATAACCGATCGGGACTCGGGGGCCACCCTGTACACACACAATATATACATTTCTATTGGAAGTTATACAAATCCGAGTGAAAAAAAAAGTCTTCACATAAATGAGATGGAACTTTGTACTTCAACGGCACATCTCTCTCTCTCCACTTCTCACAAATGGAATGAGACTTTTATAATAGTTTACTGGAATGAGAAAACGGACAATTATTTCAACGTGGGATCCAAGTAGTGTCAGTTGATTCTGATTTTGCGAACGATCTAGCCTTGGTTAAACTAAACAATTTATTGTTATGGAAAATTTCAGTAAAATATGGGATGGGATGGGATTCTCCAATTCTATCGGTTCAAGCAAATTTTACAGAAATCTTTGAAGGCGAAGGAGTTGGAAAGTAACTTGGAGCATAATTAAAGTTGTACTGATGTTTAGGGAATAGGAACTGAAGTCTAAAAGTAAATTGATGGATGCAGAAAAGTTGTACGTGTCAAACAGCAAAATCTAACTTGGGGGGGGGGGGGGGATAAAGGGTATATACACCGAAAATTTACAAGAGTTATGACTATTACATGTTTATAATTCTCTAAATGACAAGCACAAAGAAACATTACCGTAGCCTCTGTTCTAGAGTAAACATAGTACTCAAAAATCTCAAATGTCTTATTCTAACAATATCAAAAAAACAACTCATTCAAAACTTATTTAAAACCTTCGTTATTAACAACAGATATGGTTACATTATAATAATAATAATATAATCTTTAATACAACAGATCATTTGGTACGTAACAAAATTTAACACTACAGTGCTTGGCGCCACAAATATTTGCCGTTTACGGTTATCAACTCGTCATAAGCTGTGAAGCAGACATAATATACCACAATGCAGAGGGTCCAAAATTTCGTGAATGTAACCGTTCAGAGAATTTGTGAAACGCACCATCATGTCACACCCTTTGGAGTGAATTGTATAAAAATATATATTTTTATCCGAAATTTAATATTTTTTTGATTTACTTACAACCATGTCTGTTCCTACAACTGTCTTTTAATTTTCCGTCATTTTTACCTTGTATTTCCTTAAATATCTATTTAGGAAGTGTATTATGGGACGTAGTGTATATATTTGCTGACATTATAAACTTTCATGTTTATTTTATACTTTAGAAACAAGAAAGTGCGTAAAACATTCAAATCGAAGTCCATGACACCCTTTTTGTAACTTCGACTTCAAGGGTTCTAATACTGACCGTATAGGTTCCCTTTTTGGTATAGCGGGTAAAAAAGAGAGCTAGTAAGTTCCCGGTTAGTGTCTATGCGGTCCGCAATTTGGAACTTAATTCTGAGAGGAACCTTTCTTTAACTTATTTTGACACGCAATAAACCAAACGGTTTAAAATGTTCAATTCAATTATCATTCAGTCGTACAAGTTGAACAGAAATGAATGCCAACCATCACTCAAACCAGAACTTCTACATTATATATATATATATATATATATATATATATATATATATATATATATATATATATATATATATATATATACCTGCAACAATTCATTAATTTCCCAAGGCTGGCATATCTGCAAGATACTGTATACTGTTGTCGTTCAACTACCTTCACATACTTCATTTCAATAAATACAAAGACCGATCAAATAGTTCTATCGTAAAACTCCGCAGTTCTTACAGATATACTCGTATATAAGAATATAAGAAACAAGAAATTCCATAAGAGGACTTTAGGAACCGACTGTATAGTATCTAGTGTATAATATACGAGTTAAATAACCTATATATAATCTCAAACAATCTTTCTTGAACGCAATAAGACATAAGCACATCTTTATAAATAACTAAAATACCATTCAAGCTGCATAAGCAGAAGAAAGAGTAAAAAAATCCGATAATGATGCCATTTCAATAGCAAATCTTATAATTTTTTTTATAAATCATAATAATATATAATTTTTCACTTATATTCTCTCTCTATACGTCTTGAGTCACCCCCCCCTCCCCTCACCCCCACCCCCCTAAAGAAAACTTCAGTTTTTAGGACTATAAATTTCTCTTTTACACACTTTTAAAAGAAAAAAATTAATTTTAAAATTCCATTATATAATAGAGAAAAAAAGGTATTCTTAAATTATTGTAAATTACTATACTATAAAATGGGTAACTTCCATAAAACAGAGTATTGAAATAATGAATCATTTATTTTCCTTAGTAATAATCACACACACACACGTTTGTTCGATTTCTGTACAGCAGGTTTGTCCAACATACGACCCGCGGGCCAGAGTCCGGCCCGCCAAAGATTTGTATCAGGCCCGGATGGCGGATAATGAAAATTCATTATCTACCGTCATATTTTATTCCAATAAAATAAGTTCTTTGAAATTAAAGTTTTATCTAAAATTTGCACACTGGCCCTCAATGTGGTCATTAATTAAAATATGGCCCTTCATGAAAAAAGGTTGGACACCTCTGCTCTACAGAACCTGATATTTTTCACACGTATTCAATTCTGTATCGCGACACTCACCCAATTTTAAAACCTATTAATTGTAACCTAGCCTAACCTTAATTATATCCCCTTTTTTCATGATAAAATATAGCATTTATAAAGATAATTCACCGCGAACCGCAAATGTCGGGATACGCACGTTCGTGTCGCGACGGGGTCTGTGTGTATCTTCAAGATCGTCGCGATTCCGTAGGTAAAAAACACACACACATCTGGCTACCTTACAAAACGGCGACATTTTCACGTTTTCAATTGTTGATGGCGCACATTAACCTAATCTAAATTAATCTTATTAACTTAACTTAGCGTAACCTTACCTAACCTAACCCTCATTATATTTCTTTTTCATGATTAATGATTTTCAATAAAAAAATAAAAACTATGGCGACACCACTAACATCGCTACACGCACTTTCGCGTCGTGATGATCTGTGTGTGAGTGTATACTAAAGATTATAACGGTTTTGTAATGTAACCCAGAACGCACACTATACGAGGACGTACTAGTATATAACAGTAGACCCGGTATGATAAACGGGCTTAATGTGTCTATACTGATACATTTTTAAAATTAATGTCGTTTATATCGACGAGTTTCACCTACATTATCATTATTTTAATTTTTTAAACATTATTCGAAAGAAAATAGAGACGAAATTACGGTCCAATTACCTTTAAGAAACACCTTAAAGTTGATTAATCGTCCCCAAGCATTAAGCTTTCCTTATTAATAACAGAGACATTATACAAATACCCTTTACTTATCACCCCAATATATATATTATATATATATATATATATATATATATATATATATACTGAAAGTGCAGCAGCAAAACGATTTTTCGGCTGTCAACAAAAAAAATCGTCTTTGAATAAAAGATTACAATGTTATGCTCGACTTTTTAATCCGAAATTATTTATTACTTCTCCCCCTACTTGCAGCTTCTAATTGCTCCGAAGTCGCACCTACGAAACAAAATGCGTATGAAAGGATTACAGCCAAACAATGGTGTAATTACACGAAAAGGAAGGACAAGAAAAAAAAAAGTGTACCCAATAATGGCAATAATTTCTAAATAAGCAATAATTTTACATATCAAATTGAATTTGTACACTCTGTAATTGTTATAAATCGCGGCTTTGCATTATCCAAAAGCAAAGATAAAAAAAGTGGCGTAAAAAAGAAAGTAGGGTAAGGTTGGGGTTGTTCATTGCATAGGGTAGAAGGGTTTGGTTGGTTGGATGTGGTAGTTCTTGCAAAGAAGCTGCAATCGATGCAGAGAGAGAGAGAGAGAGAGAGAGAGAGAGAGAGAGAGAGTGTGTGTGTGTTTCCGCACCTTCAGCCACCGATACAGCAATCGCGTCGGGAAAGGCGAAAGACAGAGAGTGAGTGATGCCAAAATCGCATGCATGGACACCACCTAATGAATGGCTCGCACTTCCTGTCATATATAATGGGGCGAAATTATAACCGGGGAAATTGCTCACACGGGACAACTTCCACTTGCATTAATAAGCACATATTGGCATAAAGGAGTAATAAGAAGAGACGAAATTAAGGAAAATAGCGCGAATGAAGTTGATGGAATGGTATTAAGAGGTGAGGTAATGATCATATTTGCGTTTCTGCAATAATTTTAAATGATCGGTCTCGGGGAGCCTTTTCCCTTCTCATGTAATTAAAGTTTGTCGAGGAAATATTGAAATCGATTGGAAGAAAACCAGCTTTGTTTTTATTCCTCACGTAATGACGGATAAAATATAACCGTGAAATATTGGAAATTTTTCACGCATTCTCAGGCAACAATAATCAATACTAAGTTCACGGTTTTTTTTTTTTATAAAGACGTATTGCAGTATCGTTAAAAGGAAAGCTTAAATTAACTCAATATCGTTATACGTATAGACTGCATTGTCAGATCGAGCTGCATACATCATCATCATAATAATAATAATAATAATAATAATAATAATAATAAAAAAATATATATATATATACACACAAAGAAATCACAAAGCAACACGTGATCTTTTTAATAAGCAAAGAACCACAGGGAAAAGGAAAAAAGTCCGAGCGCTTTCATGATATATTCACATCTTCAGGACAAGAGAGAAATATATCACGAAAGCGCTCGGACTTCGTTTTTCCTTTCCTTTTCCCTGTGGTTCTTGCTTATATATATATATATATATATATATATATATATATATATATATATATATATATATAATATATATATATATATATATAGGCGCACAGTATAAAATTTACCTTGTTTGGTCATTTCTATATTTTATTTTAAATAAATATCTCCTGAAATTATACCGTAAAAATAAGAGAGTCCGCGAGAAAGGTTACGAAAATGAGTATAATTACTTAAACACTGTTACAAAATCCTTGGCCATTGGTTAGAATCTCAGTCAAATCGCTGGTATAAAATTCCGCTGAAGGCAAACGAATGTTATCGAGTTGGAGATGGTCTTTAAAGCACTTGCGGCTTCTCTCAAAGATATCATTAACGAGAAGAGGGTGTACACAACACCCCCCTCCCCCCCGTCTCTTACACACACCTTTTTTTTACCTGAATATTACCACGATTTATGTACGGTGGACGAAGACTTTCGGACCAAGATTTATTTCACGAGAAAACTCTAAGGTTTGCTGGGTTATTTAACCTCGTTCGTAACGGCAAAGGTTACGTGACGGAGAAGACCTAAAGTTTTACACGGGATCCGAATCGTCTACGGGTCTCTACATCATCTTGTAGGTGGAGGACGGTCACGAATCCATCTACTGAACAGACCTAACGTCGCCTAACCTCGCAAATCTAACTTGAAGCGGCGTCTTCGTTCGAAAAAAGGACTCGGAGAGACTTAAAACGTCATATGTTTATACGTTTAACTGATCCCACAATATTGCCGGTAAGTACCAGCACAGAAAGGTACACTTCCTAAACGTTCATCTACGTTTATAAAACGTCCATAAATGTTCTGAAAACGTTCTAAACGCCCTTGTTTGGAGGGTATCGGGAGAGAAAAAAAAAAAGGTTGTTTTAAACGATTGTGTCCATACGACAGTTGTAGCGCTTTTACCCCTGATATAGAAGGTCTCTTTTAAGTACGATAACAATAATTTGTTAAAACCTTTTTAGTCTTGTTAAAAATTATCGTAATTACCGAATCTTAGTGAAAATACGATACATAATACTTTCAAATACGATATTTTCAAAATATTTGGAATAGTTCCGAATGTCGATTACTGTACTTAAACAAAAGCTTTTAAAAGTAATAAACTGTAATGTGGGTTTGCTGTAATTGCCTGTAAACACACTCTGCATGTAGCAGGTATATACCGAGTGCATATAATTTTTTACAGTCGTGGTAAAGAGTAAAAAAGAAAAATGTAAAAGAATGACCAAAATAGACGTAAAATTTTCGCTAAAAATTATGTTAATGAAGATTTATTTCAGTTAGTTATATAATTTGTTCATATATATATATATTATATATATATATATATATATATATATATATGGCAGACATGGGGTCAATTACTGGGTTTCTATTACTATGTCATCTATTACTATTACTTTTGTATGTTGGGTACTTCACTCACTTGAAAAGGATCTTTATGTCTATTTAAATGCAATTAGAAGCAGTGTGTTAACATAGAAACAAACACTTTATTTTAGACTCAACAGGTACAAACATTATACAAGAGGTCCATAGAAGATTAAGAGATAGTTGTCTGGCGCAGTGACTAAGTAGGCCAGTGAACACTGTGTATAATGAACATAAATACAATGATCCAACCATGAGGTGGTGTGCCAACTATCAATAACATAAGTAAAGCTATCACCAGGAAGACTACGCATGGATGAAAGGGTCAAGTTATTATCTTCACAGAAGCCTTTTAAGTGGTTGCTAAACAAAGAATTATCATTAAGCACATTAGCATTAAAGTCACCAATAATAGCTACACATGTCGTATCCAACTCATCAATAATACTGCTGACCTGTCCTAATTTAATGAGGTAATCTTCATTATCAACTTCCTGAAAAGGCATATATCATAGATACACAGAATTACAAATTTTTTATTGGCTACACAAATTTCTATTCCAGTTAGCCAATTCAAACCAAGTTTTAATTCACTAATATATTTCCCATACCCCAACCTCCATAGAATAGCTACCCCACCAGGTGGGTGGCCTGCAAGGAGACCATCTTGTTTATCTCTGGCGGCTCCCCTATCCCATGAAAGTTACTGGACAGGCTATTCAGGTCCTTTAAGTCGTTTCCATAGCCATGTTTCCCGCAGACAAAGAATATCAGCATCCTCTAACAGCTTATCAATTATGATCCGCCTGTGTTTGCTGTTATTGCCTAAGCTTAGGCCTCTGCAGTTATAATAGATTACCTTAAATGTTGCAATTAGGAAGATGCAGGAGTTCTGCCAGCCATTTCTACATGTTGAATTCCACTTATACCAGGCACAGCGGTTACAGCATTAGATCCAGCTGGATTTTCCTCCACAGTACGACGCATGATGTTTCCATAATTACCCTCACCAGCACTTGCGAGAGGGGCTGCAGATGTTTTTCTTCCCTTCTTCTCATAGAACCGCCGTACATATACCCGTTCCGGCCATACTGCTGGATCCATAAATACCCCTGGATCATCACAGACTGCTGTAACTTGGAAGGAACTGTACGTAGTCCATCTGGAGTCAGTTTTCCTACATGTAATCTGAAGGTTCACTTTATCTTCCACAAATGCCTGCAGCTCCTCGGCCGTAAGATCAGGTCGATATCTCGAGACGAAAATGTTTGCGGTCTTCGTTGGTACAGCCATCATACGATCTGTTTTGGCAGCTCCTATGATACCCCGCCGTTCTCTGCCAGCCTTTGCCACAAGCTGACTCCCTCTAGCCGGTGTATGAGTGGGACCAGACCCCCTTGAGGGACCATCACCATTAGCTACTGCAATGGTTGCAGTTCTCGGAGGGGTCGCTCGCTTCCGGCCCCTCCTTACCACCATTGTCCAAGATGCCTCCTCATCATGACCCCCGACTGCATTCCCAGCATCCCGATTCACCAAGGCCCCTTGGGGGGTACCCTGTGTGAGATGGTATTGAGCTGGCGATGTAGCAGTGTCTGGATTCAAGGATCCAGGATAAGAATGAGAAGTAGAGGGCTGTGCACTCATGGATCTAGGATAAGGCTGAGAGGCAGAAGGCTCTGCACTCATGGATCCAGGATGAGGCTGAGCGGCAGTCAAATAACAAATATTTGTTTCAACTAAATCATTACAATTTCAGAGACTGTAGGTCTTGATAACTTTTACTTTATTGAAGGAAAAATTTGCCACAATATTAGTTCACATACATGTTTATTTTAGTTTAGAGTAGATTTAGTTCATTTTTCAGTTCTTTGTTCACACAATATGTCCATTGCCACTGTAATAGAAAAGTAATAGACTAGTATCTATTACTTTGCCTTCTATTACTATTACAGCCAAAAAATTATGATCTATTACTATTACTTGAAAAACCCTGTAATAGTCTATTACTATTACCCTATTTCTGATAGTGGGTTCATCAAAGCGACACACGTTCATAAAATTTAAAAAATTCGTAACTTTTTGAATGTTAGTTTGTAGCAACCGGTAAAAGTAAATCGATGAAGTAAGACAAGTTAGTAAACAATAATAAAATATTACTATTAGTGAATTGAATTTGAAGTGAATTAACTAACCTTTATTAATAAAAATAAATACATTCGTTTACAATGACATGAATAATTGTGAAGCTTGACTATTTATTTTATTTAATTTGGTCCTTAAGCTTTAGGCTCTACTGGGCTCTTATTAAAAATAAACAGCTAGTTGTTATTAATTAATAAATAAATAATTATTACTAATAGTTAAAGCATGTATTAATCTTAAATTATCACTACTGACATGACAAATGCAAGGTCACCATTGAAGGCATTATACCAATACCATACAAAGAAACCAATATTATACATGAGAGATAAGAACTGAACAATCCCAAGAAATGTGTTTTTAATACTAGATTACACGCGAGAAATTAATAATTAGTAAACAATAGTAATGGACATTAATCCTAGATTTTTGTTAGTATGCCATTAATCGGGATTTCAACTTGGTTTAAACAAATTTACATTCACAATAGTGTACATGGAACTAAATCCAAAGCTTCAGCTTAGTACGTTTGCGTACCACCATATAATGTTAGTGGTTATTTAACCTCGCTCGTAACAGCTAACGTCATATGACTGAGGGGGACCTCTAACTTTACGTGAAATCGGGTCGCTACATCACCTGAGCTACTACCCAGACCGAGCGTCAGGGTATTAGCTGGATGGGTATTTATAATAATAATGCTTTTACCGATATAAATGAAACCACGTACTAAAAATGAGATTGAGCGTCGTTTACCGACAAGAAAATAAGTAAGGAAATTTCTATTATAAGAAAAGAGCCATAAAAAGCTGTCAGATGATACCAATACATTATTTAAATCGCCAAAACTGAGCGAACAATCAAGATATTAACGATAAATTCGAATTTAGATAAACTAACAAACAATATTTAAACTCTTAAGAAAATACAAACCGTACCAAAATCACAAAGTACAAATTTAAAAATGATAATATCAGTTGGTCCAAAATTCATTGAGAAAACGTTAATTCAAAAGCTGCCACAATATATTTATAGGGAAAATAAAGAGAAAAGTATAAAGGACCTTGATTTAGCGTCGTTGGGAGAACTTACAAAGAAAAGGTCTGGCATGACAGTCTCCATAAGTCCGCGCGGAACTCGAGACACTGTAAACAGAGAAGCTAAGAAGAACTTTTATCAATCGAGGAAAAAAAAAACAAAAGATAGGAAGATAGGAAGTAGTCCTCTAAATTTTGTCCTTTATGAGTACTTTAAGTAATGCGTGTAAAGTATTTGTCTAATTGTACTCTTGGCACCTAAAGTACATCCACTATTTAGTATGTACAGTATATACATATCGAGATACGTAATATATCCATAAACTGTACGTCTTTATATGTACAGTATATACATAAAACAATGGTTGTACTTAATTAAGTGCCAAGAGTACAATTAGACAAAATCTTTACATATATCGCTTTAAGTTGTCCCAAAAGATCAAATTTAGAGTGTGGTGACTTCAATCTTTGATACTGTACTAGATGGAAAGACATCGCGAGCGATATACTCCGATAATTAGTAATATATGCGTGCAATCTGTCTTAGAAATAAGTTTCTATTTATTAAAATAGACATACATACATAATGGAATAACGACATAAGGAGATTTTGCATCTTTCTCAAATACAACCGAATGAGAGTTTTTGAAAACGAAGGTGAAAAATTCAGTGGAGGCCCAAAATTATTTAACCTTCCCCCCCGCCGAGGTAAAGGACTATTTTTCATTAAAATAATCAAATTCATAATCAAACTTTATAAATATCCTGACCAGCCAAGCATGGCTAGCTACGAAGGGAGGATGAGAGCATAAACTCTCCCTTCACCATTCACCAGATTTTACGACTGAAGAATCACAGGCTGAACCTGTTCGAAAACAAACGAAGACGACGTATATTATATATATATATATATATATATATATATATATATATATAATCAATACACACGATTATTAAATTTAAACCGTAAAAGATTTAAAAGTTTTATCAGATATGAATTTTGTATTCGTAAAAAAAAAATAAAAAATAAAAATCCCCCCCAAAAAAACCCGAAAAGATGAAAAGAGCCAGAGAGAGAGAGAGAGAGAGGAGAGAGAGAGAGAGAGAGAGAGAAGAGAGAGAGAGAGAGAGAGAAAAGAAGCTCTGGAGATGTTCAATTTTTATTGCCTTCGTACAACATTACAACCAAAAGTTCAGTAATAAAACCTTTGCCCAAACTAACCTATGGAAGATTTCTTACAACTGGCAAACTTTTAAGAAATTAATTTGCATTCACATTAGCTCTATGGAGAAATTTAAATAATTTTATTACACTTATTTTTATTATATTACTGCGTATAAAGTAAAGAAACGGATACGGGAGGGGGGGGGGGGCAGAAATTTTATTAAATTACGTATGCGAGACATGGGGATTATATACATAATAAATGTATTGAGTAATATATATATATATATATATATATACTGTGTGTGTGTGTGTGTGTATAAGGAATAAAATGATGAGTATCTTAAGAGTAAATATAGTTTTATTTTTAACTACAGTCAATTCATAAAGTCCTGTGGAAGACTGTACATTTATAACCTTTCGGAGATATTCGATAAATAAACCCACGCGTGGAATAGATATTTCGTAGCATTTATAAATGTTTCATGAAAGGCTCGAACGCGTTGTGGCATCGATGCGATGAGATTCTGGATAACGGTATGGTCCAAACTTTGCCAGAGGCCAGTCAATATTTCCTTTAGATTTGTTACAGATGTGGGAGGAGGTCTCGTTCTTACTTTAACTGATGATCAAAATGATCCTAGACGCGATCAATAGGAGTCATAACTGGGATTCTCTATTCAAAGGAACAACTTCCAACATTTCCCGTCTCTTACAATGAATAGTGTACTGTATTATAAAGTGTGACAGGGTGCACGGCCTTCTTACAACACATGTTTATTAAACTGGAGGATTTTTTTTCTCCGATCGAACAATGGACGATGGATGGCGGTTGGTAATTATTTATCATACTTTCATTCTTTCTATACGTGCGTTAAAAGTAAAACGACTTTTAATTTACAAAAGTAAATAGACACCTTCCGTTTTTCTCATTGTTTTTGATTTGATGATAAAAGTCAATAAATAATAACAGAATTATTAAATCGATATATTTAGAATCGTGTTGATTTCCCCTTCAAATTATCTAAAGGTGACACACTTTCCCCCATTCCATTAATGAACCTTGCTACTTGTTCTTGATGACAGCCATCGTGGTGTCTATTTTATTTTGTCAATCCTATACACACACACACACACACATATATATGAGAGAGAGAGAGAGAGAGAGATGCCCCCCCCAAAAAAATCTGTTAATCTTTTACCATTTTAACACGTTATTTCTTACACATTAATAACGTAATTCAGGCGTTAATTTTAAGCTTTCAACTGTATTGTAAAACGTTTAACGCCCAAATTAACGCCTCAGTTACGTTAGTAACGTGAAAAAAAAATACCGCATTGAAAAATGGTAAGACAAAAAGAACCAAAAATTCGTCCTTAAAGTTTTTACACTTATATACTATATATATTATATATATATATATATATATATATATATATATATATATATATACACACACGTTAGTCGAAAGTTATCGGAGAAGAGCAAGAATTATTATGTTATTATGAGACTAAGGTTTAGGTGTTTTGATGCATTTAGAGAAGACGAGGTCGGAGATAGTGAAAATCGGGAGGAATGCTTGGATCTTATCAACGGGCCTTGTCAGAACGTGCACACACAACCACAACTCATTCCTTTATCTCTTTTTTTACCGAAATACTCTAAAAACTCTGTAATAAATCTAATAATACATATAACGACAATATTCATAATTATATATATATATATAATATATATATATATTATATATATACACACACACGTGTGTAAAAACCTTAACCTTTAACCTGTGGTTAACCTTTGGTTAGCTTCCGCCTGAATTATTCATTCTGACGAAGGTCAAGCTTTTCACTCCACCTTAGACCTACAGTTTAACGTGGAATCCGAACTACGCCCCACCAGCAGCCCAGCGTCTTAACCACTAGGCCACCCAGGGTTCCCATTTATCTACCAACCACTTTCTTTATTGTGTGGAAGGATGAACAGCTGGGTTTTGCTGCGCGCCGACTGCCATCACCGGGTCTCTATCCAGAGGCCGATGGATTCGTAGTCAGGGACGCTAACCACTATGCCACCGAGGTGTATATACGAGGGGTGATCAGAAAATAAGTTTACACGGCGTACAATTTCGTAACTAAAGGACCTACATTGATTATGTTTGTATCAGGTGAATTCGTTAATCATTGTTGGCAACACTGCACGTCGATTCGGCTGCCCTCTACCGTACATTGGTTATACGAGTCAGTTGAACATGGCGGTTCGACTGCTCCGTGGGTCTACGGAGCAGTCCAGGACGTTTACGTTTAATGGCCGCTCGTAAACGTTCCAGTGTTGAACACTATGCAGCTGCAATAGTTGTTGTGCTTTTTTGCATGAAGTCTGCGAGCAAAACGCCTTTGTGGTCCCAAAAGCACGGTAACCATCACTTTGCCAGCGGACCTCACAATCTTGAACTTCTGTGGTCGCGGGGACCCAGGGTGTTTCCATTCCATGCTGGCACGTTTTGTTTCCGTAGTACGGTGATGAGCCCATGTCTCGTCTCCTGTGACAATGCGCTCAAGAAATTCTTGACCACTGACAGACTCGGAATATCGTCGCAGGAATGACAGTATCATTGTTCCAGTCGAGCCGCCATGTTCAACTGACTCGTATAACCAATGTACGGTAGAGGGCAGCCGAATCGACGTGCAGTGTTGCCAACAATGATTAACGAATTCACCTGATACAAACATAATCAATGTAGGTCCTTTAGTTACGAAATTGTACGCCGTGTAAACTTATTTTCTGATCACCCCTCGTATATACACCTCGGTATAGCGTCCCTGACTACGAATCCATCGGCCTCTGGATCGAGACCCGGTGATGGCAGTGTTGGTGATGTTGCAGACTTCTGAATAAATGGTAGTCCGAAGGTGCGATGTCCGGAGAATAAGGTGGATGAGGCATTTTTTCACAACCAAATGCCTCCAATTGAGCAGTGGTGATTCGAGCAATGTGAGGGCGCGCGTTATCCTAATGGAATAGAAAACCTCTACGATTAATTAATGCAGAACGTTTTTCTTGTAATGCCATCTTCAATCGTTGGAGTTGTTGGCAGTAGACTTCAGCTGTGATTGTTTGGTTATCTGGCAGAAGCTCAAAATAAATAATTCCTTGCATATCCCACCAAACGCATAGCAAAATTTCCTTTGGATGGGGTCCATTCCTTGGCTGAGGTTCAGGCTTTGTTTCACGGCTAAATCACTGATGTCGACGCTTAATATTGTTATAGAGGACCCATTTTTCATCCCCAGTGAAGATCCGATTCAAAAAAGGTGCCTGCAGTTGCCGAGAATGCAGTGATGTGCAAATATCGATTCGATGTTGAAGATTCGCTTGTGACAAATCATGCGGAACCCATTTTCCAACCTTCACTACTTTTCCTCTTCAAATGACGATGAGTGGTCATATGGCTAACGCCGAGTTGCAGGCCAAGTTCTTTTACAGTTACCGTTGGGTTTTCCTCCACTGTTGCTTTCAGCAACTCTTCATCTAACTCATTTGGTCGTCCTGTTCGTTGATAATTAATCTTTCAGACTGAAGTCTCCATTTCTGAACTTCTCAAACCATCTCCTACACATCCATTCGCTCACAACTTCATTTCCATAAACTCTTTGAATGTTTCTTACGGATTCACTCGCGTTAGATCCTTTATGGAATTCATACAGCATCACAAGTCGAATATGCTCTTTCGTGGGCTCATGTTTTTTTCAATTACTGTAATATCGTAGGAGGGGCGTTGTAACTGTATGAAAAACACCAGAGAAAATATTCATTAGCCTAATCCTACACTAGCCTAAGTCATTCTGTATCGTGATAAAACATGTGCGAACCTGTCACCTCGTGTATTTTGCAACATTTCTAAAACTATTTCATATTATCTTGAGGTTATTCTATTATCTATCGTCCGTTTTCTAATCGAGCAGAATTTATGTTAAAACCTGATATACTGTATATTGTATAAAGGGTGGGCCATAAGTCGCTTTACCAAAGTGAGTTTTGTTATAATACGAAGGTAAAGCGACTTATGGTCCTCTCTCTCTCTCTCATATATATATATATATATAATATATATATATATATATATATATATATATATATTATAATATATATATTATATATATATATATATATATATATATTATTACACTGTGAAGTGTTAAAATCAATCTAGTTATTTATTACAATTTTCCACTCCACCTTATGACACCTCATGATGTCTTCGGACAACGGTTCAGGATCGACTTGCGGTCGACCCCTGTGCAGCATCCCGCCTCATTTGCGGGATTTGGTGGAGAGAATTGGTTTCCGCTCTTCTTCTGCCCTCGTAGCCAGCTACGCATGGCTGGTCAGGGACTTTGCGCAAGAACCTGTCCTGCCGGTTCTTGAAATTATATATATATATATATATATATTTATATATAATCTCTCTGAGACAATGTGCATAAGGGAAACTCCACCTAGCAAACTTCCTGCTCTTCCTCTTTCCTTCCTCATAAATGGTTCATCTCGTGAAACAATTTGGTCCTTGAAAGGAAGGAACTTCCTCTGTTAAAAAAAAAAAAAAAAGGTAAGGAGTTTATCGAATTTATTAGCCTTCGATCACTTACGACAGCCGCTTTCATCTCAGAACAGTGTGCATTGTGCGCTCATTAAACTTCATTTAACTTCAAGGAAAGTGGGACCTATATGCTGTATACGAAATGATTCTTCGGTGTGTGTGTATATATATATATATATATATAATGTGTGTGTGTATGGAATGAATTTCATAATTAAACACGTGAAATAAATAAATAATGAAAACCTTCCAGGAAAATGAAGAGAGATCCCAAGGTTTTTCGCGTATTCAACAGTACACCTCGTCAGGGATCCTCTGATGAGGTGTCCTGTTCAATACACGAAAAGCCTTGCAATCGCTTTCTTTTTTCCTTATGGGTTTGCTTTATATATATATATATATTATATATATTATATATATATTATATAGTGTTCCAAAAGAATGTACCTATTTTTATTTGGCCATTATTTTATAATGGATGTATATTTTATTGTTGTGGTTTCTTCTTCAGAAAGGTAACAGATTGGGTTTTTTATTCCGCATATACCTATACATTTCCAGTCTTTCATTACTTAATAACTAACAAATATTGTACATCAAAACCGTTCTTTCACCATTTCATACTTTTAAAGCGATCATTTTTCCTAATTTCTACTTAGGAAAAAGACGATACCGCTATCAATAGACGATAGCCTAGTAAGACCATAAAAGCCCTTACTAGGCTATAGTCTTTAAAGAAAGCCAAGTCTTGACTAATCCTCCCCCGCACATTGTTTATGAAACTCGGAACTTTGTGAGGAAGCATTTTTCCGGGTGACTAATCTCCCTTCATGAGCCAGTGGAATGGTCCCCCCAATATTCACCTGACTTCACACCCCTTGGCATTTTTTTTTTTGTTGGTTTACATAAAAGACAGGATCTATTCCACCAATCCTAAGACATTTGAAGACCTAAAGACCAAAGTCTATGAGGTAATTAACAACATTCCAGCTGAGCTATTTCCAAAAATTATGTTAAACGTTTGCGTAAAGTTGAATATCGCGTTAGAAAACATGGCGATTACACTGAACATGTTATTGAATTTGGATTAATAAACTCCCGTTTTACGGACCTATTGCGTTTGTCTTGTGTCTAGATTTTTTTTAGCTTAAAACATTTATTAGGAATAGGGACATTTTTGGAGACACCTGGTGTTTATATGGTGTGTGTGTGTGTGTGTGTGTCCAAAAGATGTACACACACCTATTGCTGTTTATGTTACAGGAAAGCAAGAAGTATAACTTACAATATAAACACGCACAAGTGTTCAAAATATTCTCCATTTGCATAGGCACGCCTGACATCCGGAAACAACAGATCAACATGCACATGTATCAGGTGAGATTGTAGCGCAGCCGTGGACAGTGCATTGACGAAGTTCCTGCGAGGAAGCCTGCTTACTGGCGTAAACACTATCCTTCAGTTCATCTCAAAAATAAGAGTCGAGAAGTGTGAAATTTGGAGATTTTAGAGGGGGTATTTTACTTATCCATGACGCCCTATCCAGCGTCCAGGCAATCTACCGCCCATAAACATCCTGACATTTTGATTACCAAACTGACTGATAGGGAAACAGTTGCAGCCTATTATCACATCACATCAATGCAAAGTGCCATCTTTTCAACCTTTCAAATGTTCCATGCGATGATTCCTCATTTCACGAAGATCAAGCTTGTTGCCCTTCCTCTAAAAGTTTGTCAGAAGTGGGATTCGAACCCACGCCCTCATAGAGAACCAAAATTCTCACAGCCCTGGCAACAGGGAGTCTCCTTGAGTCTAACGCCTTAGACCACTCAGCCATTTGTTGGTTTTCTACGAAAACGAGAATCAGAACTGTTGGTATCTATGTATCAGTATTATCAACAATTTAAGTGTGTATAAATTTTTTTTTTTTTTTGGGGGGGGGGGGACGTTTTGGGGGGGGCAGATTACCTGGACGCTGGATAGGGTGTTGTAGATCCGTTAAATATCCAACCCCAAGATCTCCAAATCTTATATCACTTATTTTATACCTTTTGGGGGGGAACTGAAGAACATTGTTTACGCCAGTTAACCGGCTTCCTTGCAAGGATTTGGTCAATGCGCTGTCGACGTCTGCGCTGCAATCTCACCTGATACATGTGCATGTGTATGTCGCTCTGTTATTTCTCCATGTCAGGTGTGCCTGGATGCACATGGAGAATATTTTGAACACTTGCGTTCGTTTATATTGTAAGCTATTAGTTCTTGTTTTCTTGTCAACGGTTTTCAACCTTGTCTCCACCACGTACCCTTTTGAAAAGTCACTGTGCTTTCGTGTAACCCCATACAAAATAAATAAATACATACATATATATATATATATATATATATATATATATACAGGGTGGGCGGAAAGTAGCTCCCTATTTTGGATTGGTAAAAAAATACGTATATTATCCATTTATTTCAGAAGAAATAATATGAAAAGGTAGGCATACATGGTAGGTTTTCTCTAAAATTCAATGTGGGCTCCAACTCTTTCCACCAGCTTCTGGAGCCGCCCAGGAATGGCGTCCACTGACTTTAGCAGGAACTCCGGCGGGATGGAGGACATGACTTCCCGAATTCGGTCCTCCAGTTCTTCCAATGTCCTCGGTTTGGTGCGGTAGACTTCTTCCTTACCCACCCCCAAAGAAAGAAGTCGCACGGTTACCGCTGAAAAACGGCAGAATCGGTTCAGTGTAACGGTGTGGTGTGGTATGACCTCAGATCAGGTTGTGGGCCCGTTCCTTCTGCGCAACACCATGAATGCTGAGCGGTACCTTGCTATGTTGCGAAACGAGGTCTGGCCGGTTGTGAGCACATGGGAGAACATCGACGATCTGATATTTATGCAAGATGGCGCCCCTCCGCACTTCGCTCTTGTTGTCCGTGAGTGCTGGATGCCCACTTCCCTGGGCGTTGGATGGGTCGTCGTGGTCCACATCAATGGCCAGCCAGGAGCCCCGACTTGACACCGTGCGACTTCTTTCTTTGGGGGTGGGTAAAGGAAGAAGTCTACCGCCCAAACCGAGGACATTGGAAGAACTGGAGGACCGAATTCGGGAAGTCATGTCCTCCATCCCGCCGGAGTTCCTGCTAAAGTCAGTGGACGCCATTCCTGGGCGGCTCCAGAAGCTGGTGGAAAGAGTTGGAGCCCACATTGAATTTTAGAGAAAACCTACCATGTATGCCTACCTTTTCATATTATTTCTTCTGAAATAAATGGATAATATACGTATTTTTTTACCAATCCAAATAGGGAGCTACTTTCCGCCCACCCTGATATATAAGCAAGGAACCACAGGAAAAGGAAAATAAAACACGAAGTCCGAGCGCTTTCGTGATAATTCACATCTTCAGGGACAAGGGAGAGATATCTCCTATCTCTCCCTTGTCCCTGAAGATGTCAATATATCACGAAAGCGCTCGGACTTCGTATTTTATTTTCCTTTTCCCTGTGGTTCCTTGTTTATTAAAAAGATCACGTGTTGTTTGTGAATTGTTTGTGTGTATATATATATATATATACCACTCGGAATCAGAAAAATAGAATACTCTCTCAAATGCGCTTATGACCTTTTAGTAAACACCTTTAGAAGAATGTTAAGTATATGTGACGTCATTATGATAAAGAGACACCTCTGCGTGCCAGTTTTGAAAAATATTAAAATCTAGCAAAAACCTTATTACCAATTTTTACATACCAAAACATTAGAATATTTCGTCAGGGGTAACAAAAAACAGAATAAATTCTTTGTTTATTGAGTACTACCAATATATTAAACCTTTATCAAAGACTTTTTTTAACTCTGCGTCTCAACATTTAGTTGGTTCACCCGCCTAAGCCCTGATTACGTCCTCCAATCGACGTGGCATCGAGTCGACAAGTCTCTCGCATTCTTCTGTAGTTATCGATTGCCAGGTTGTCATCAAACACTTCTTCAGTTCACTAAGTGTTCCTGGTTTACGCTTTTGGCCCTTCTGCTGAGCAATGTTACAAAGATTTTCTATCCGATTAAGATTGGGAGAATTAGCTGGCCATGGTAGTACTTCATTTTAAATGAGCATCAAACTATGCAGATGATGCACGAGCCGCATAAGCTGGAGCCAGGTCATGTTGAAAAATAAATGGTTCGTCTCCATGCAGCTGTTCTGCAGACTCCAGCATATATGTATATAAAATTACTAGTGAAATATATATAATTACAATATATAATTACCTTCTTCTATCGTGTGTGTGTATATGTGTGGTATATATATATATATAATATATATATTATATATATATATATATATATATATATATATATATATATATATATATATATGGCATGTAGGTTTTATGTATATCATATATATATATATAATATATATATATATATATATATATATATGGCATGTAGGTTTTATGTATATTCATATATATATATACTTCACATATGATAAGACCTGTTATTAAAAAAAAAAATCTTCATATATATATATATGAGCGTGTACATAAGAGAGGTATTTAGGATGGTTATAAATACTATGTCTTAAACAACAATAAACTTAATAAATCTAGAAGCCGAAATATATTTCCATGAATGGATCCCGAAAAGATGCTTAACAAGGGAAACATCAATCACCCATCTTAATCCGGGTCCGAGTAACGAAACAAACAATCTCTAAAGCTAACATCTTTGAGCCAAACCTTCAGCGCGTGAAATGCCTAGTTTGCACGACTACACACCCGAATTTCATTACTAATGACAAGTTGACAACCCAAAACAAAGCAAACAAGACTACCTGCAGATATATATATATGTATTATAAGGTGAATGTTATGAAAGAGAATCCTGTAGGATGGATTTGTGTAAAAAGAAAGGAATTATAACCGTCCAAAATATTACTTTTGTGTGTGTGTGTGTGTGTGTGTGTGTGTGTGTGTGAAATTAGCTGAAGTTTTAACATTACCTAATATACTTCAAAAGAACGTTTATAATAATTAATAGTGTAACTAAAAAAGTTTGGGAAACTTTTCTCTAAAGAAATCATGTATATGTACAGGGTGTCCGAGAATTATCTGTACAATTTTTGGCTGTTATTAAAAGTCAACCATGACGTGTAGAAATTCCAGCTTTGTCCCATTTTACAGAGAATCTCATTAAGTTTTTTCTGATACCAAGTTTTGACAAGTTTTTTAGAAATTCCAGTGTGTCCGAACATTATCTGTACAATTTCATCTTTGATTAAAATTCTTGATAACACACGTAAAATTCTTAAACAAGATTATTTAGAATCTGTATTTTCAAAAGTTTCTTTTATTAAAGTAACGTTGTTACAAACATTCGATATGTGCACCATTAGTGATTCGCAAAACATCCAATCGATACTCCAGATGTTGCTATGTACGCTGCAGCATATCCACATCAATTCGCTCAATAGCAGCTGTGATTCTTGTTTTTAAATCATCAATGTCTGTCACCCGCGTACATTTCTAAAAAACTTGTCAAAACGTGGTATCAGAAAAAACTTAATGAGATTCTCTGTAAAATGGGACAACACTGGAATTTCTACACTTCATGGTTGACTTTTAATAACAGCCAAAAATTGTACAGATAATTCTCGGACACCCTGTATATCTCTCATATAAAGTACCAAAAGAGCAAATTTCAATATGTGGGTTTTAAAAAAAAATTCTCCAACTTTCATTGGTAATTAAAAAAATAAAATTTTAAAATTTCATTATAGCCAAATGCGTTTCTATATCCAGAAGGGATGACAAAAGTAATTTCAGGTATAGAAATAGATATTCAAGAAGGTACATTACATAGGTATAAATATCGATTACATAGGTATAAATATAGATTATATAGGTATAAATACAGAAAAAAGCGTGACTATGAGTAATCCAACAACCACATGTATTACCTCTTTGCACATAACATGAAAAAAAAGAGCCTATAAATGGGTCTCTCTCTACATGGTCTTCCACCTTCCATTTTACTTGACAAATGGTACTTAACTCTTAAACCCTACCAGGGTGTACTCCAGTACCACGGGTATTCCTAGCCTAACTTTTATAAGGGGTAGAAATTAAGGGCTAAATACATAATGAAAATTATCTAAATGACATTTTACTTTTATTTCAAGTCATTACAAGGCAAGTTTGGGTGCACAAAATGTTTTCGTAGGTACAGGTATACAGGGTGGCCACAAAGTCCCTTTGCATAAAAAACAAGGGCAACATACAAATATGCCGTAACGTCACTGCAAAGGGACTTTGTGACCACTCTGTACAAGGTAAAACATTTCTTTCTAAATAAGTATAGCTAAAATAAATATAGCTTTTTGAATAGATACAGATAGGCATAAAAGTACTGTATACGTATATATAGAAAAAAAAAAATATGATCAGGGAATACTGCTTCAGAGTAATCCTCAAACCCTAAAATGAAAATAAACATTTTTTTTTTAATAATAATTTAAACTGTTTTTGAGAATAATATTTTTAGCCTAAGTAAAAGATGAATGCTGACGACGATTTATGAAATAATCATATGCGTACAACGTCGGATTCTTATGCAAATTTAAAAGGATTTTCAGCTATTTCACATAACGTAATTCTTATACCACTTTTCTTTGCTATCTTTTTATCTCACTAAATTTCCGCCTTCTCGGGCTAACCTAGAGTGGATCTTAGGGTCTTTGTTAGTTTATAGTTCTGTAGTACCTTTTGTGTATACATACAATAATATCGCTCCATGCACACATTCCTTTTATATATATATATATATATATATATATATATGAGGGGGGGCGGGAATTTCGCAATTAAACACATGAAATAAATAACTGAAGCATACCCACAAGGAAAAATGGAAAGCCGATTGTAAGGCCTTTCGTGTATTCAACAGTATACCTCGTCAGATGTGCTGTTGAATACATGAAAGGCCTTATAATCAGCTTTTCATTTTTCCTTGTGAGTGTGCATTATATATATATATATATAGTCATAAATACCCAAGTTGGTCGAACATTTGTGTACATTTTCGTCCGTGACCATCTTTTTTGCAGTAGGTCGAACAAGTTATATATTTTCAAATTTTAAATCACTTTTGCTTGTGTTAAAGTAAGAAGGGATTTTATTAGAAAGTTTAGAGAAAGCGTTTTTTTTACCGTATACAATAATTATTTTTTCAAATTTCACCCGCGTTACAATTTTAATTAAAAAACTCGAAGTCAAATATGTCGTCCTTTCTGCTTCCTCACGCTTTACACACCCTGATTTGCTTTAGGTTAGGTTAATTTCACTTAACTTGAGTTAACCTAATCTTAAAAAAGTAGGTCATACAAGGAAATCCGACATATTTACAAACTTCGACCTAACTGGTAAAAAAGGTGGCTTACTATTAGCGCTGCTTGAGGATTTAGTCATATACTATAGTATATACTCGTACATGAAGCGTCGCGCGGTACAATGACGAATGAGCCAAAACAAAGTTTTGAGGAAAATAGCTTTCGAGTTTGTGAAAGACTCATAACTTTATTAAAATAAACGTAATTCGATTTTTTTTTTAATTTTACAAGTAATTTTATGAACATTGAATGAGTGAATGATTAAACGATAAAACAAGCGTTTAAAGTCAGAGAAAAAGGAATTTTCGCCCGTTGGTTGATTCATCATTGTGCCACGTGACGCCTCATTAATAATAATAATAATAATAATAATAATAATATTACTGAAGAGGAATACCAGAGACAACATAAACATTCTTCAAACTTTAAATGATACCAATATTTCAGAATACATTCACTCCATTAAAGGGCTAAAAAGATCTATGACTAATTAAAAATGCAAACAGGTTGGATTACAATGACCTAACCTAAATTGTCTTATAATTGAAATTAGAAAAAGGGACTACGAAAATCAAATGTAAAAACATTCAAATTACAAAATTTAAAAAGTAAAATAAGTGAATAAATAAATAATTTAATCGAAACATAACGTTTCTCCCGATGATTCATCAGAATTGATTTATAGCTTTAATTTACAAATGAACAATGACTCTCAAGAACGGAGTACACCAAAGTTAGACTGAAATTGGGTGGTTATTATTATGTGCATGGTTGCGTATATGTAAGTTAGGTGGTTCTCTAAGGGGTTGATTTGTTCGAACAAATTTACCGAAGCGTTCGTAAATACGAGACTTTACCCCTTACTACCGAGGTTTTTTGCATCTACCTATTACCAAGGGGGATAACTAAGTTACCCCATGGTTTTTTGTTAGAACTCTATTTATATACTATACAAACTCAATTCTCTCTTGAACATATCACGTATTACTTTAGGAAATCATTATTTACTGCTTATAATGTGTGCATTTTACATAACATCCTCTACTCGATGAATTTCGCAAACAGGTTTCTTGCAGATAACACGCATGAGTCTAGTTTTTCGATATCGTTGTCTAGGACAAATCGCACGCGTATCGCACAAATCGCACAATATTTCTCTTTCAGAAATTAGCAAAGAAAATTCATTTATCTACCCGAGTCTCAGAAAGACTAAGTAACAAATACCTGAAAGAAAAATTATATATGCAAAATATACACAAAAAATGGGCGTGGAGTAACTTCATTACCCCCGTAGAGAGGTTGGGTTTTTTTTTTTATTTTACCTATACGGATATATCCCCAGAGACGGATTAAGACACCTCGGGGCCCCGGGGCAAAGAAGAATATGGGGGCCCTTTTCTATAGCTTATTATTAACAATACATGTACAGTACATAATACATTTACACGAATTATATGTACGGTGCTCAGGTTAAATGAGAAACAAACTTAAAAGAACCTTAACACAGTGTATTTTGCCGTTTGCCAAAACCAAACAGTATCAAACAAACTTTACTTTAGGGCCTATAAAACATAAATAAAACAGGGAATTTGTCAGTTTGTGTACTGTCATATTTAATTAAAAAGTTTGCGAAATCTCGAATTATATCATCGAAACTCAGTTGATTGGGGGGCCCCCCTCAAGCATGGGAGCCTGAGGCTTCAGCCTCAATAACCTCAGTGATAATCCGCCACTGTATATCCCCATACAATGGTTACACTTGTACTGATAAACTATGTAAGATTTAAGAAATGTAGGGATAACATCTTTGTATTTGAATAAATGATAAACTGATTTCGACGGGGTGAAAATGACTTTCATACACAACAGCGAGTAAAATTCTTTGGGTAATTTTAAAAGTTTATATTAAAACTCAAGCTTTCCATATAAGGTTAACTGAAGTATAAGATATCTTTGTGAACTGTAACTATATTTCTGGTTGTGGGGGGTCTATTAATCTATTTAGGGTTCCGCCAATTGTAGTTTCCACGAATCTAGAGGGAAAATTACTATTTTTAAAGGGTTGTTGGATCACCTGAAGATCAGGGCCCCCAGCCTTCTCTAGTTAGCCTTATAAGGCTAACTAACGAAAATATCACGACCTAACCTAACCAATCGTTAGGTCAATTGTACGCCCTTGACGATTGGTTAGGTTAGGTCGTGATATTTTCGTTAGTTAGCCTTATAAAGCTAACTAAAGAAGGCTGAGGGCCCTGATCTTCATGTGATGGGTTGTTTAATAAAACCTAATTCTCCATGTAATTTAAAGTAATCTAAGCAGATATTAAAATTAAAAGCCCTGTTGGTGAAAGTCTATTTAATTCGTTCTCATAGTTGATTTCTATTAAAACCCTGAACTATATCAGTATTACTAAAAAAGTTATTTATACACACGTCACTGGTTTTTGAAACGGGTACATTGGTAAATAAAGACTTCACATCAAAGTTAGCCATTCTATACGAGTTATTATTCAACTGGGTAATTTCTCTTACGAAAGAAAAAATCTCGTACTGTATACAAGTTACGAGTTATTGGTGATACTGTGAGAACCAAAAATTTTGACGGATTATAACTAAAATTTCCTACTCCCGATAAAATTGATCTAAGTGGACAATTAGGCTTATGCACTTTGGGGAAATCACACATAATATCTGGGCTAGATTCAGAAACAAATAATTTGGTTAAAAAAAAAAAACCGGATCACGTGAAGATCAGGCCCCCATGTATTCTTGTTTTTTGCTTTACAGTACCAAATATAATAATAAATTAAATTGAATGCCCGGTTAGGTCAACTGTACGCCCTTGACGATTGGTTAGGTTAAGTCGTGATATTTTCGTTAGTTTTAACAAAGATATCATTTAGTAATTGAGGCTGGGGCCCTGATCTTCAGGTGATCCAAAATAATTTGGTAAAAAAAAAAAAAAACTGTATCTGAGAGGACGAACTTAATAGATATCTTTAAAAACTTAAATTTCATGTTTAAGTTTCCTAAAATATCTATTAATTTTGTCTTCTTGTTTTAAGAATGAAGCAAAAATGTCACCCGTTACTTTGGAAAATCTAGTCACACCATTTAAGATATAAAAACATTTTATTGACATAAACATTCCTGTCCAAAAGGACTATACCATTACCTTTATCTGGTCTCGTAATCACTAATGACTCGTCCGAGGACAGATTTCTAGATTCTGAAACTCTTCCGCCTCCATATTAGGTCTTTCGCAAAAAGGTTTAAAAGCATAAAATCAAGTAAAAACTAAATTACGTAAAGTATTAGATAAAAAGTCAAAACCTTTACTATGTGAATCATAGTGTGAATGTTTAACCAAGAAAAAAAAAATCCTTAAAAACGACTAAGTTAAAGAAACGATCCTATAAGTAAAGCTTTTAAAGAGTGAGCGTGAATTTCGGGCTTTTACAAAGGAAGATTTTTCAATATCAATAAGAACTCGAGAAGAATAATTAAAAATAAAATCGCTTCACTAGCCGCTACATTATTAACTGTATTATAGTCTAGTTTTTGAAGTTTTCTATTTTGAATATAATCCACCTTTGCAATACATTTGGAATTACGAGTTTCAATGACGTTCAAAATATGTGCTGGATCTATATCAGATACTATAGACTTAAAAGCTACAAGCAGACTGACTGAGATCCTTATTAGCCTACATCCATTGATAAGCTTTTTATATATTTAATTTCTGCATCAAAAAGAAAATACAGATCAGTCAATAGCCGATATATATACAGGGTGTCCCTAAAGTCTGGACACATAGGAAATATCACTAACTATAACTAACTATATGTTATTATTATTATTATTATTATTATTATCTTAAATTCATGCAACTGAGGCCTAAGGTAGGCCCACATCGAATCAGCAACCCTGAGGTAGGACCAAATAGGACCTCCAAGTCCATAACTTATGGACTTGGAGGTCCTATTTGGTCCTACCTCAGGGTTGCTGATTCGATGTGGGCCTACCTTAGGCCTCAGTTGCATGAATTTAAGATAATAATAATAATAATAATAATAATAATAATAACATATAGTTAGTTATAGTTAGTGATATTTCCTATGTGTCCAGACTTTAGGGACACCCTGTAATATATATATATATATAATATATATATATATATATATATATATATATATATGTGTGTGTGTGTGTGTGTGTTGGTGTGTGTGTGTGCGCGCGCGCGCGTTAGAGATGTACCGATTCATGAACCTGCCCAATATCGATTAACGATGCAACGGCATTGGATAATCGGCTGATTTTATAAACCTTTTCAGGCTAAATGCAACATAATTGTACAGGGTGTTCGGAAAGTCACTGTGCACTTATATTTATTTAACAGCATACAATAGTATAACATTGCATATATGATAGAGGTTATTGATGGGACCATCAGAACTTATAAAAGGTGTTGAAAGTGATGTCCTTTAACAGCAATACAGGCCTGGACCCGTCTTATTTTATTTTGAAACACCTTTGTCAGTTCTTCATTAATTAACATTAATTATATAAGTGCACAGTGACTTTCCGAACACCCTGTATATTATGAAGATTTGTGTATATATACATTATTTACGTACGTATATGATGACATTTGATGTTACCATAAAGTTTCAATTACTTACGAGCCCTAAAACAAATTCTCTTTTAATTGGAAAGGCATAATTAATGGTTTGCTACTGGACTGGACAAACATTCGCAACTAGGGTTTATTTACAATAAATTATTCGTAGAATAAATGAATATACAAAATTTACGATTGTAATACCAGCTTTTGCGAATGTTAATTACTATAATAAAAGAGAGACAACATGTCTTCTTTTAAAAGCTATCTCTAAAAATACTTTAGCACATGTGACTGATAAAAATGTGTGTGTGTGTGTGTGTGTGTGTGTGTGTGTGTGTGTGTGTGTGTGTGTGTGTGTAAAACAAATATCAGAGGTGACAAAACAGAAAGATTTTTCGCAACTACCACTATATTAAATCACATGAAACGAAAACATCTTCAGGAGACTCAAGTTGAAAAAGGTATTTTAAGCAAGAAACGTATATACAAGAAATATTTATTTATATAATCCAATGACGGTACATCACAGCAGTCCGAAACCGAATTGGTCTAATACAGGTACTTGTATCACAAGTGGACTTTAAAAAAAGTATTTAATAAGAAGAAATGAGAAGCAGCTATGGAACGTCAGTGATCACGGGGCTTCGAGTTTCCATAAAACAATTGAAGAAATAATTACAGTAGACATACTTACAAGACATTTGCCACTGTAGAAAATTTAGAATTTAATAGGTTGATGGAATTACCGTGCCTTAATTGGAAAATTCACAGTTGGAAGTATTTTACCGAGAAGAGAATACCAGAAATGTAAACTGCAAAAAAAAATCACTAATTCTTTTCTATTATAAATGAATATAAAGGAAATATAAAGACGTTCATGAACTTAGCCACATTTTACTCTTCATTATTCAATTGTAAAAATGAATTAGAAAATCAATACCGCAACTACAAAGGAATTTTAAAAACATTAAAGAGACTTGACGAATCCAGTTATAATTCCTTTCTATGAAGAATTTAAAATATTAGTTATTTGCATTTATAATTCCGCTTTATGAGCATTTATTTTATTATATATTTCTTTTTAAGATATCCGTTCTATTACCTTTAAAGTAAGTTAAAATATCGTGTGATGCTGATGTTTTCAATTCAATGATATTTCGCTCATGTATGTAATTCCAGCGTATACATAAATATACACATAAATACGTATATACTCGTACATGCATGTACGCATATAAACATAAATAGGTCGCGTTTAAGTTAAATCTTACGATTCAGCAGCTGAAGCACGATTTAGCAGGATTCAGCAAACTGAATGATGTGCTGCAGCAACATGCGGCTTAAACGCCACTCATCGGAGCAAAAAGTTTGTGTAGGCCTATACGTATAGCGTCTTAATCATATTTTTCTGCTAAGCTATGCTAATGCCTAGCTTTTATATCTTTATAAAACCTGAATAATTTAGAGAGGTCTAAAATGCATAAAAAAGCATTAAATGCCGTTCTATATATAAAGTAAATACATTTTTTTTCCACTGTACAGTAGCCTCTTTAGCATAGTTTAAAATCTCGTTCCAGAGGCTTGACATTTATAATTAACAAGTGATATCCGAGTACAGCCAACATACTTATCTTGAGTTTATAACAAGTTGACAGAAGAGTCTAAACAGCAAAGATTAGTCCTGAGAGTTATCCCATTTTCTGAAGCTCACACTAATCATAATATAAATGAACAAATGCAAAAAGCTTTAGAAGAGATTAGTAATGCTGCTAGTAAATTTCTAGTAGTAATAGACAATAGAACGATAAAGTGGCCTGTGAGCTTTAAGTTGTTTCATTTATACCTTACAATTGCGTATTCATGATTCAGTTTTTGAAGAAAGGTTTGTAAAATATATTGTTCCTACCTGCAGGAGTAGTGTATCCCGCATTAATCATGTAGCTATGATTAAACTATCTATTTTGCAAGATCAGCTTGTAGCTGAAATGCAGAAATTGATCCAAGATATCCTTACTCGATGGAATGGCTATTTTTATATACTAGAAGGAATATTCCCAACAGAAAAAGTTATTGCTACATATGCAGCAGATCACTCAAATGCTGAGCTTACTCACTATCAATGAAATATCAATTGTTACTGCAACTTTTGAAGAGAGAACCGCGCAATTTAGCGAAAAAGAAACTGCACCAGTTATCATTATCCCACCAATTAAAAATTTTACACTGCTTTTTTTCAAAGGCCTTAAGCAGTAGAGAGTTTAGTGCACTGGTCCCCAACTGGTGGGCTATGGCGAATTTCCTGGGTGGGCTATTGGGGTTGGTCATAACATACCTTTTAAAAATCAAATTCAAATTTAGTAGTAGTATAATTTTGGTAATTTTATAAAATTATTGGCATATAACTATATTTACATTATTTTCCCATGAGTTATTCGAATCAGCTCTAGTGGGCCATCGCCTCAAAAAAAAAAGGAACCATTGGTTTAGTGGTATATTAACCACTGTGGAAGAAATGAGCAACTCAATTAATAGGATAATTGGTAGTTATACGCACAATAAAACTATGCGCAACTCAACATTCGTTTGCAAATTGCATTCAGGAAAGTTGATGAAGAAATAGTTACGAACTGGCTTATTGATGAAACAGAAACTCTGAAAAATATTCAAAATATAAATAATTCCGAATCAGATACTTGAACAGAAGGTACAAAAAAAAAAAATCAAGACGAATATAATGAGGTTGGATTTTCAAATGTAATTGATTATTACGAGGAAATACCGCATTCATCCGTGAAACCTCAGTTCACCCCAGAAAAAGAAGGCATACAGGACAAAGTAGCCGTAGACACGGAAAAAAAAAACCCACTAAAAGAATAAGAACATCTTTGGAAAATGAACTTCACGATATGTTAGTTTGTCTACACTCAAAAGAGATGATAATCCATTACTATAGTGGAGAAATAAAAAAAATTATAAGATTTTAAGCGAAGTGGCTTTAAAGCAACTCTCAATTCCCCTTCATCCGTAGAAAATGGGACACTTTTCAGCAGAGAGGGAAACATCTATAATCGAACACGAATAAACTTTGCCCAGATAATACAAAAGTAAACAAATATTCCTTCATTATAATCTAATTGTGTTTAAATTTAAATATCAGACTTGAGTATCCGTAAACATTAAACAAAGCTTTAAAAAGTTTATTTTTAGTTCATTTACGTATAAATTACTTTTTTTTACCGAACTTAAACCGAAATAAATGAATACAATTTTTTTTTTAATGATATGGAATAAATATAGGAGTCTTCTAAATTTTCTTTACACAACCTATCTATAGTATCTTTAAGGAAAATGACAACAATTTGGCTCTCATAATTCGATATTTTCGACCCACACTGAAAGTTTATTAACGTAAACCTAAATACATTACTGAAAGCGGGGAAAGGGGTGATACCCCCATATTCTATACATCATCATTTTTAAAATTTTGGCCAAAATCAAATGATGAAAAAGTGCCTAGAAATTTATCTCATATTATCGGCGCCGATTACTCGCTCAAAATGCCTATTAACTGCATCGGCAAAACCGCTGATTATGACGATTACCGATTATTTACCGATACATCGGTGCATCCCTTATAGTATATCAAAAATTTTTCGGTATTTACCAATTCATTTGAAAATGCTAATAATGTTCCAAGTCTAAATTACGCAATCATCAGACTAATATCTCGACGAGCCCGGGAGGAACGAAATACTCATATAAGTACAATCAGAAGCACCCAATTATTGTGAACTTATATTCCGAAATGCGAATGTACGTATATACAGGGTGTCCCATAAGTCCGGTCTCATAGGAAAATTTATTTTAAATTAAATTTACAAAATTAATACATTAGAATTAATACAAATGTTCAAATTGATGTCTTGTTTGTTGCGGGTAGGAGGCCTTTTCCTTACTAGCGTAACTCACTTCTATATTAGCCGTTGCGTGTTATTCTACCTGCAACAAAAAAAATGGCCCCCCAACAAGATATCAATTTGAACATTTGTTTTAGTTCTAATGTATTACTTTGTAAGTTTAATTTAAAATAAATTTTCCAGTGAGACCGGATTTATGGTACACCCTGTATATATCAATATTTAATTCGCAACCTTCCTTCAATAGACCGCCCAAAATTTAAATAAATTCTAAGTATAGAAATGATATTGAACTTAATTTCACAAAGTTCTTATCAAATAAGTTGTTAAACGTTCTTGCGATAGATTACGTCACTGATGTATTTATTTTTACTTCTATTATACAAATTACAATTCGAATATACAGGGTGTCCATAAAGTTGAGTATCGCAGAAATAAACAAATTGCATGAAGTTAATAAACTTTGCTTAAGATGCTGAACTTTGTGTACACTTATATTAACAATGCTGTAATGGTAACTTTTTTCTTGCCCATACGCTGCAATGTTGAAACTTTGACCTTTTCGTGACCTGAGGTCAAGATATTTGACCTATTGTTCTGAAAGTCATTTGCATTACTAAGCATATGACGCTGAATCGAATGGTATATGTTTTATGACGATTCGACAATGGAAAGTGGGTTTAAAATCGTTGCAGTGGAGTATGGCCAGGGTTCTACTCTTAGCTATACACGCTGTATGGCCGCGTATCCCCCCCTCCATTACAGCTATATATATATATATATATATATATATATATATATATAATATATATATATATATATATATATACACTAGGGCGGTTCAAATAAATGAAAATGAAAAATTCAAGCATGTACTTTTTTTTATTAGACATAAGAACATAAAACTCTGAGACGAATTTGAGTGGAATCCGAGAGTATTTACTCGGTGCTCAAGCATTAGAATATGTACAGTGGGTGAAATGTGTAAATAACATTTAGATAACCAATGAATTCGCACAATATAACGTTCAGTGATGGCACAAATGCATTGATATCACCTTAATATCATACATGAAATCTAGTCGCCTGAACATTTACCGGTGGCCAATGTCGACTTATTGTGGTCAGAAAATTAGTGCCGGTGCATTTCCACTACGTGTAAAAGGAACTGCTTTTGAGTCTCGGCTTTGGTAATGGTTGCATTGAAATGCTTTATCATGGACACGCCCTTTTCAGCACTGTCGTTGATAACATTGAGTCTTTATATGGATAGGAGGGATCGTCTGTCGTCTTGGTGATTTTTCCACTCATCAGGAGATGTCCTAAGAACCCTCGGCTGATCTTGAAAGTATCAAATAACTTGAATGACGCTGAATCGACAAAGTCTGAGAGATCCATCCTCTCTACTGAAACGTTTCCTTTGTATTTTCTCCGATCTTTCTTTAGTGTTCCTCTCTCTAATAAATTTGCTGCCTCAACCATTTTCATCTTTGTTTTCCGACAAGGTTTCAAACGAAACAAAGTCAAACCAGGAGGAGATTGTAGACACCAATCGACCAGAGAAGTATTCCGGGGGGGGGGGGGGGAGGACGTTAGGCAGGAGACAGCGAATGCTGGAACTCCCGTTTCTCCTGTCACTGTCCTCCTTAGCTGATCTAGGATTAATTGAAAATGAGCTTCAGCACCCACTAAAAGTTTTGCTACCAAGTAGAAATTTGCCATGAAGATTTTTGTAAACAAGTAGAATTAAAAAATCCACATGCTCACTGATTTACCTGCAATAAAAATTTTCACCCCTATTGCATGAACCGCCCTAATATATATATACACACGGTATGTATTCTGAGAATAGGAGGTCCAAAACTCCTTAACGCGCTGTCGAAGTATTGAGAAACCTCCAGTACACCAACCAAACTCCTATCAAATACCAACTAGACAGGTTCCTGTGTAAAGTACCTGATCAGCCATGTGTGGCTAGCTATGAGGGCAGTATGTGATTTGAAAGCAACTCTCTCCTTCATCAAATACTCCAAATAAAGTGGGATGCTGCAGAGGGTGTCGAACACAGATCGATCCTGAACAGTTGTTCAAACCCAGCCGAAACAAATACACACAATATATGCAATGCATATACATACACACGTGTGTATATATATATATATATATATATATATATATGAGCGCGTGAGAGGTTAGCATATGACATAAATCATGATAATTCAAGCTTGCGATCACTTTGGGGAGAGAAAAAAAAAATGGCCCGAAAAATTAATTGGAACGAAATCGCTCGACCAAGAAAATGATTCCGAATCATGATTACGACCTTTGTAATTATTTAATTAAATTTAACTTGTTTAATAAGAAATAAAAATTAATTAGAGATCGCTTTGTAGTATGAAATTTCAGTGCCTGAATTAGTTCGTAGTGATAACTTTGATTTTATTGTTGTAGGGGAATGTTCCCCTACCTCCACTGGAGGAAGAGAGAGATTCGAATATATATATATGTTTTGTGCATGAACAAAAATGTACCCCCCCCCCATAGAAGGAGAAGAAGAGAGCCGAAATCAAAGTTATATATTGTTCCTCGTACGAGTATATCGTAATGTTAAATTTGTTTATATTCATTTTAATTATAGTTCATTAATACTAACTTTAATTTCGTTTGACCAACTACTCAGGATCGACCCCCCCGCGTTCGACCCCTCTGAAGCACCCCGCCTCATTACATTTATATAATTACTTATATAAATAAAATAAGCTTTTCTTTTATTTCAAGACGTCATTCTAATACTTTACTGAACAATGTATTATTTCAGACTATTTCAATCACTCAGTCACAGAAAAAATAACGAGCAACGAAAGGTTAAAGCATATTTGAATACCCCGAATTAAATCATATCAACGCATCCCTTTACTGTAGCGTTTCCTAATCGTAGTAACGCGAAATTTCATAAAGCTTCACGAAGTAAAAGAAAATTAAAAGTTACTGACGAGATGTAAATTTCAAATAAAATAAAACATTCGCGAATTATTACATCTACACGAAAAGTGTATAGGCTTTGGTTTGAAGTTACGTGGTGTTCACGTCGGGGTGGGGTAGGAGAGCTGAGAACTGGATGTTAAAAATGAGAGACGAAAATCTTCCGCTGTCGCGAAAGAAAAACGCGCGCGAATGGGATGAACTGAACCAAAAAAGGTTGAGTACCGACTTATTATATATGTAGAGAGTGTTGACAAAAGTAAATAGACACCACCACTATGATTGTCGTCGAGAACAAATGGCAAAGCTCATCAATGGAGTGCGAGAACGTGCGTCAGTTTTACAAAATGGGAAGCGGAAAACTTTTATCATCAGATTAGAAACTATGGAAAAACTAAAGGTGTCTATTTACTTTTTTCAACCCTCTGTTGAAATAATTTTTCATATTTACTTGGAGACATTAACCCCAACGTTTTTTGTCTCGTTCCAGCAAAAGTGAATTTAATCTCTTATCTCACTGTCAAATATACCCCTTACCACGTGTGAGGCTCCGTCATGGCAACATTGCAACACCGCTTCCTGTTAGATCAGCGAAGTTAAGCGACTTCGGGATTGATCAGTAGATATAAGTGGGGGACCATCCTCTACGTTCACATGATGTATCGACCGTAGATAATTCGGATTCTACGTAAAGCCGTAGGTCTCCTCTGTCACGAGACATCTATCTGCTGTTACGAAGGAGGTTAAACCCCCCCCCCCCAAAACGCCGCTCAAAAAAAATTTCATCATCATTACCCTTGGCCACGTGTGAAACCCGAGGATAACACTTTTTATCGCAACCCCTCTTCCGCTTTCTCTCTTTGTCCACAATTTTGCTGCATTTATAATGAGAGAAACTCCAATTATTTTCCTGCATTGATTATGCAATACTTCTCTCTCATTCTCTGCATTGAATACAGTTGACGTATATATAAACCTTACCAAACAGGCTATACGTCTTCCTTCATAGTTATTTTGAATGTAAATCCCTTCGTATAGCTTGCATTCCTTCCATATCTGAATAATATACTTTTACATACTGGTGGGGAGGGGATCCATTGAGTAATATGCATTCTAAAGTTAGGAAAAAAATGAAATTTATACCTTGATATATTTTATATTACTTCACACACTCACACACACACACACACACACACACTACACTCCGTTATTCTTTTTCTTATTTAATACAATCAACAAATCCACAGTATTGTGTTTCTACGAATATTTTCTCCTCCTTTGCACCATTTGACAAGATAACTTAATTCTCTGCATTTCCTGTGTATTTGTCGTGTAGTAAACGAAAGGTTAAATTCCTCAAGTATTCCACAAAAGCCGTAGACAATTTTCTCTCTGGTAATTTATGTTGTTTTTATTCAGTACAGAATGCATTTATTTAGACACTTTTTCTTATCTATTCGACATATACCTATAGTTCTGGTATCTATTTTTTTTTTTAGTTATTTTTGTGTGGGTTGCTATAAAGATAACTATAATGAGTAGTTCATATTATATACACACAACTGTGGGTTGATATAAAGATACGAAAACTCTAGTGAGTAGTTCGTATATATGTGTATATATATATATATATATATATAATATATATATATATATATATATATATATATATATATATATATATACCCACAACAATCAATCAGAACTTTTTTTTTAATAAATATTAACAGCTGAACCATCTTTATAAACACACCAATGCTGCATTCCGTTCAGAATCTCGTCAAGGTAACGCACAACGGAATGGACGATACTTCATTTCGATACCAATTTTTTGTCCACTTTTACCGAAGGAGGCTAAGAAAATGAATAAGAAAGAGAAGGAGAAGAAGGGGGAGGAGGAGGAATTGGACGCTAAGGAGGAAAGAGGAGCAAGACTCGCATTTTTTCCATCTATTATTATCATGATATACGTCCTCAATCTTGAAATTCAAATGAGCGTCTTCTGATTACTTCTCTCTCTCAGGTCGTCTTTCAGAAAGAAGAAACAAAGTCCAAGACGGGATCTGGAAAATCGGTCGGACATCGCTTTTGAAGACATCCACTGGACCACGAGCTCAAGAACTGGGAGCTGGAACGCGAGAACGAGACCTCCCTTAGAAGGAAGGACCTTCTAAGCCCTTCTGGAAAACTATGAAGAGAACAGAATGGGAAGATCTTCATATAAGATGTATAAAGAAGGAGAAAGAAAAGAAGGATTGTTCATCCTCGTGGCTTTCTTTATCACATTCATTGTTGATTCTGCAAAAAGGGATCCTTCCTTCCTTCTCTTTGTTTAGTTCCCGTGAGAGGTTAACTCTGTCTGCCACTTCAATTCAACGAATCTTACATTTCTCATTATATATATATATATATATATATATATATATATATATATATATATATAAGGCCTGTATCAAAAATAAATATACAGGGTGATCAAAAATGTATTCGAAAATGAACTTGAAATTATTTTTGGGAACACCTTTTTTGGGGTCACCCTGTACAACAAATACTTTTGAGGCACAGGACTTTTCAAGCACTATATATATATATATATATATATATATATATAGAGCCCACTCTTACCTCTAAAAAATCTCAAATCCAAAATAATAAAATTCCAAATATACCCAAACACAATAGCAAAACCTCCAATCAAAATATTCGGTGGGTATATATATATATATATATTATATATATGATCAAATAATTCTGATTCGTTGAATTCGATCAGCGATTCAACAACGATCGTAAATCAATTCATGAGAAAAATCTAATTTACGACACTATTATTCCATTTTTAACCCGTTTACAAATCGCATATGCAAAACGGGCGATATCCTTAATGAAACAGGTAAGAAAACGAACAGGTATATATACAGACAGACAGAGAGAGAGAGAGAGAGAGAGAGAGAGAGAGAGAGAGAGAGAGAGAGAGAGAGAGAGAGAGAGAGATGGGGACCACCCGAAAGCGTTGTACTTCTTTTAAACCGAAAGATTAATTCTCTTCTAACCCCCGCCCCCTTACTCCCCACACTCCCGACCTCAATTCCCTTTTTTGAGCCTCCGCTCCGAACCCCATTGATGCAATGAATTGCCGCATGGCTGAAACACAAGATCGATTCAGTTGACCGTCGAACGTATATATATATATATATAAATCTAAAAAGGAGCCAAACTTCAATTCGTTTTTAATAGCTCAACAACAAACCAACCAAATGCCACACCTGTTCATGAGAGTCTGACGTTTTTTTTCATATCCACTCTTTTTCTTCTCTTTAAGACACGAACGGGGAGCTATCGAGGAGACCCGTTCTATAAAGAAGCCGAATTTAATATAGAAGCCAAACTGCCGAACACTCTATGTACTCGGCGAAATTAATGCTAATCCCACGGAGAATAAAACCGATCGAATCGTGCATCTGAGCTAACGTTCCCTTATAATTAATTCACCAGTCGAGAAAAAAATACACAAAACGATTCTAATTAATTAAATCACTCGTTAATTTTAACTAATTTAATAAACAAAAAAATAGAATTCTTTTATTTATTAATCTCTTAAAATTTCTCGATTCAATTCGATTTACGAACACATCTGTTAAAAATCCAATATTATATATATATTAGGGTGTTGCATACATATAGGGTAAAATAAAAATGAGCTTGGAGTTTTAATCCACACGTTTCTCCGTATTCTAAAGAACAAGAAAACACGTTTGTGCAAGTTTGAACCAGATCGCGCTGCATTTAGAGGTCCCCAACTTTGACGACATTTTGTCAGTTCATTTCTCGCCTGCCTGCAGTGAAGACGGTTTTCTTCGTCACTTGAGCGGTTCGTGTTGTATAGCCTATTGGACAACTATGGAGGTAATTATATATGCTACTAATTATCTCATTTTACTGTGGTATTGAAATTTATTATTATTTAATTTCTGTCATTTTACTGTGGTAGTGATATTTATTATTAATATTACATGAAATTAATTAGTCTGTTGCATATTGGACAACTAAGCTGGTAATTATTTATGATACTAATTAATGTAATTTTACTGCGGTATTGAAATTTATTTAATTAATGAATTGTCAAAGAGAACGTAGTGTACACGTATCAGTTTTATAAATAAAGAAAAGCAGTAACTGGGACTCGAACCAGTGTCATAGCCGTTTGGCGGCATCGCTCAAGTCGGCGTACACAGCACGCTATCCACTCCCTAGATGGTGTAGTGGATAGCGTGCTGTGTACGCCGACTTGAGCGATGCCGCCAAACGGCTATGACACTGGTTCGAGTCCCAGTTACTGCTTTTCTTTATTTAATTAATGAAATTAATTACGATGTGAAATTATTTCTGTGGAATTATTTAGTTTGTTTTCTTTTCCAGGTGTCTACCAGAGCGAAAACAGAAGTGTTTCTTATTGGCCAGACGGATGCGAACATCACATCAAGTGGCCTTCCAACTCAGTTGCAAGTACTCAAAAAGTACTTTTACCACCAAAAGGAGCAAAAATTTGGACGTACTAAATGCCTGAACCTGTGCCTGAATGCCTGTCTCATATTTTGGGAGAGAGCGAGAATCCCCATGATGCGTCGAGATTCGGCCTTGAGGAAGATGGAATCCCTTCTCAAGGAATACGACCGGCTTGTGAAGCACAAGTCACATAAAGCAGAGTCCTTCCGAGTGAAGGAGGCGATGTTCAAGGAGGCAATAGCGAAGGAGATCATGGACATTGCTCATTCACAGGCTAAGGAAATGATGAAGAATCAGGAGGACATCCACTTTCTCGACATGCAGCGTGAAGATCCAAATTCCTTCAGCATGGGCCCTGTTGACATGAAGCTTCACTATAAGGAGATTAGGAAAAGGAAGAGGCTGGACAAGATTAAGGAACAACAGGAGAAGGCCAGGAAGGAACAAGGAGCTGCAGAAGATACGGGGGCTTTAGTGATTTCAACTTCGTCAGAGACTGACTCAGATGTCGTTGACCCAACCGTGGAAGTTTTTCCATCCTCCTCCAAGGGAAATACCAAGAAGCGACGCAGGAATCTGATCTCACAGGATGTGACGACTACCTACGATCGGCTGAATATTTCGTACCGCGATTCAGCTATGTCGTACGCTGCAGCGGCTAAATCACTAGGTTTTGACTTGGATGAACTGTCCATTTCTGCCAGTACCATGTACCGCACACGCAAGGCTCTCAGGAAGGTGGCTGCTGAAAGTTATCAATCCGACGAAGTTTGTCCTGGTCAGCCTCTTGTCTTGCATTGGGACGGTAAGCTCCTACCTGACAATGAGCAATGGAAGGAGAGCGTTGACCGGATCGCCGTCCTCGTCTCTGACGACGGCAAGGAGAAGTTGCTCGGCGTTCCTAAGGTGACGTCCGGAACCGGCGAGAAGATAGCGCGAGTTTGCTTGGATTTGGTCAAGGAACACAGGATGGAAGAGCGCGTGCGGGGACTGTCTTTCGACACGACAGCGTCGAACCGGGATTCATATCGGGGCCTGCGTCCTGATTGAGAAAGGTCTTGGCAGAGAACTCATGTACTTCCCCTGTCGGCATCACATCTATGAAGTCATCCTCAGCTCCGTCTTCAAGCGTGCATACGGCCCTTCAAGTGGCCCCGATATACCCGTTTTCAAGAGGTTTCAGGCACAATGGAAGTTCATCGACCGGTTGGACGTGCGGCCGTACGATTTTGCTCAAGTCAATGACTCTATGAGGGAACTGAGGGAGAAGTCAGTCCTGCTGGTGAGAGGGATGGTGAGCACGTCGCATCAGCGCGATGACTACAAGGAACTGCTACAGTTGGTTCTCATCTTCCTGGGAGAAGCAAAAGTGGTGGATTCCCTCTCAGAGCCCCTGGCGCTTACCATCACGCTCGATGGATGGCGATAGCCATCTACTCCTTGAAAGTAATTCTACTGAAGAAGCAGTTCAAGATGTCGAGTCACGAGTTGGAAGCTCTGACAGCCGTAGGTCTCTTCGTGTCCCTCGTCTACATCCGAGGTTGGACTCGTGCTGCAACCTCAAGTAAGGCTGCCGCAGTTGATCTGGAATTTCTGCGTGACGCGGAAGCCTTTGCCATGTCGGGATATTCGTGTGTTAACGCTGCGCAAGAAGCCATGTCTCGACACCTATGGTACATCTCTGAGACTCTTATTGCCATGGCGTTCTTCGACGCAGATGTGGCAGATGAAGAAAAGGCTCAGATGGTCGTCAGTTTGGGTAAGCCCGCATCGAAAAAGGAACTCAAGCGACCCCAAGGGAAGAACGTCAGGAATCTTGCCTCGAAACACCTGGCGGAGTTCGTGACAGGAAAGACGATGGCTTTCTTCCATGCATTCGACTTGGACACAGAATTCTTGAAAAAGCCAGTTGCCGAGTGGACTGAAGTAGAGGGCTTCAAGCAAGCAGCGGCAACTGTTAACAAAATCTCTGTCGTCAACGATCGGGCCGAAAGAGCCATCGCGCTCACCAAAGAGTTCAACTGTTCTCTGACGAAGAACGAAGAGCAGAAGCAGTATTTGCTCAAAACTGTGATGCAGCATAGGGCGAAATACCCGAATAAAACCAAGAAGGATTTCATGGACAAATGATTCGCAAGAAGTGGTTATGTTTTTTGTATCTTTGTGAAAATGTGTAGTGAAATGGTACTCGTTTGTTGAATAAAAATTCATTGACAGATTTTTGTTTAATTTTTTCCGTTTATGATCTGCCAGAGCATCAAACTGGGGACCCGTAAACTTTAAACTATTGAATTAATACTTCGGTTTATCAGTCTCCTCAGCAAATGGAACAAGGGGATCCATGTGGATTAAAATTTTTCCAAACTTTTAATTTATGAAACACCCTAATATATATACAGGGTGTAACAAAAGTCCGTTCTCATAGGAAAATAAGATATAACAGAATTGAACGACAAAAACGAGTAGAAATATGTGAACGGCTACATGGAATCCAATTTGAGTATGTACTGGATTAATTGGCAAGTTGATTTGTATTGCTTGTAATGTATAGTTAAAACTATTTTCTCGTTCAATTCTGTTCTATCTTATTTTCCTATGAGAACAAACTTTTGGTACACCCTGTATATATATATATATATATATATATATATATATATATATTATATATTTCCAATAAGTAACAACAGTAAGCCACGTTTTTTCCCATTAACTTCGATTCTGTAAATAAGTTAAAATTTTTCTTGGAGAGACATTTTGAGATTTGGTTAGGTTAGATTAATCTAACCTAACTTCAAACAAATCACTGTGTAAAAACTTGAGGTAGCAAGAAGTAGGACTAATTGGATTTAGAGTTTTTCAATTAAAATTCTAACGCGGAGAATATTCGAAAAAATAATCATTGCACGAGGCAAAAAAGCGCTTTCTTCAAGCCTTTTAATCCCTACCTTAACACGAGCGTATGTAATAAAAAAATTGGAAAATATAACAAATATAATCTGTTGTAGCTACTGGGTAAAAAATGAGCACGGATGAAAATGTACACAGAAGTTGGAGCTACTTGGCCAGTCTGTTGCAGTATTAGCTGCAAAAGGAAGACATGCAAAATATACGGGATTATAGCCTTCATTTATGGTCTAATTTCATTTCTTTTTGTTATTAAATTACGAATTAATAAAGATCTATCACATTTTGTCGTGCTACCTTTCTACTTCTATTTTTTAGTAACAGCTGATTCATAATTTCGGCACTTGCTATATGTATATACACACTAATATATATATATTATATAATATATAATATATATATATATATATATATATATATTTATGTATGTATGTAAAGAACGACGCTTGTATAGAAGAACGTTCCGCACAAGATGAGGAGGGAGAACGAACAAATGAAAATGAGGTAACCACCCGGGAATCGAACCCGGGATCTTCCGATTGCCGGTCAGATATGCTAACCACTACACCATGGGCCTCAATTAATCAGAAGTCGTAATTCTCCTACATACGAGCAGAAACCAATGCCCTGAGGGGGCACCTCCCGCATGCCGCACATATATACATTTTAACTGCAAACAACACACAGTATAATTAATGTAAAGAACGACGCTTGTATAGAAGAACGTTCCGCACAAGATGGAGGAGAACGAACAAATGAAAAATGAGGTAACCACCCGGGAATCGAACCCGGGATCTTCCGATTGCCAGTCAGATATGCTAACCACTACACCATGGGCCTCGATTAATCAGAAGTCGTAATTCTCCTACATACGAGCAGAAACCAATGCCCTGAGGGGGCACCTCCCGCATGCCGCACATATATACATTTTAACTGCAAACAACACACAGCATAATTAATGTAAAGAACGACGCTTGTATAGAAGAACGTTCCACACAAGATGAGAAGGGAGAACGAACAAATGAAAAATGAGGTAACCACCCGGGAATATACAGGGCGTCCCAAAAAAATGTATACACACTTTAACAGCTGATAGCTCAATTGATGTTTCTTTCTTTCCAAGTTAAACCCATTATTAGAATTAATAATGGCAGTGAGACTAAGCTTTGAACAAAGGAAATTCATTCTAAAATGCTACTGGAAGTGTGAAAACGCAGTTGAAGTGCAAAGACAGTTTAGGAGGGAGTTTCAAACAGATCCACCAACGCGACTTACCATCACTCGAATTAGAGATAAGTTTGAAGCCGATGGAACTGTTCAGAATGTCCACAAGAAGCGTTCCGGAAGACCACGGACATCGACAAGCCCCACAAAGCAAGAAAGAGTACTGGAAACGTATCACCAAAGTCCAAGAAAATCTGTGCGGCAAGCGAGTCGTGAGGTAGGAATTTCAGAATCGTCTGTCCAACGCATTTTGAAGCGCTGTCAATGGAAAAGTTACATTCCAAGATTAGTCCATGCTATTAATGAAGATGATGATCCGGACCGAAGAGTGGAGTATTGCGAGTGGTACTTGGCACGATGTGGATGTGGATTGGACGAAGGGGTTTCGTAGAATACCCTCCGCGTTCACCAGACCACACCACGACTTTTTTTTATGGGGATACTTAAAAGACAAAGTCTACGCTATAAAACCTGCAACAGTCGCTGAATTGAGAGCAGCCATTGAACGAGAATGCACACAAATACCAAACGAAATGTTTCGTGATGTTTGCGATTCCATTGCTTCTTCGCGTTATCAGCAGTGCCTGGACCAGAACGGACGTCAGTTTGAAAACAGGCGTTGACAAAACAATTAAATAATGTCTGTAGATTCTATTACAGTTTGAAAATGAAATGTATTTTAATAAACACTGCCTTTATAAGTATTTAAAGTGTGTATACATTTTTTGGGACGCCCTGTATATATTAGTTAAACTGTATATATGTGCGGCATGCGGGAGGTGCCCCCTCAGGGCATTGGTTTCTGCTCGTATGTAGGAGAATTACGACTTCTGATTAATCGAGGCCCATGGTGTAGTGGTTAGCATATCTGACCGGCAATCGGAAGATCCCGGGTTCGATTCCCGGGTGGTTACCTCATTTTTCATTTGTTCGTTCTCCCTCCTCATCTTGTGCGGAACGTTCTTCTATACAAGCGTCGTTCTTTACATTAATTATACTGTGTGTTGTTTGCAGTTTATATATATATATATATATTATATATATATATATATATATATATATACTATTAGGAAAACTTCAAAATTAATTTTACAATTTCGTATTAAGTTAACGTAAATAGTTGAATTAATAATATTTTATTTTAATTTAAAATTCTATGTACCTTCGGCAAAACGTTGATGGCTTATCAAGATTATATAGTATCACACTGCAGTACATACGTCGCTCTTGATATGGTAAGCTGTATTACCGATGAAACATCAAAATTTTTAAGAATAAATGAAAGCCGTTTTTATTTTCACTTACACAGATGTAGATTTTGTGTGTGTGTGTGTGTGTGTGTGTGTGTGTGTGTCTGTGTCTGTGTGTGTCTGTGTGTGAATAAGTAAAACGAAACTAACCGCTCCACTCCTCTCGACATGAACACAATACGTCATATTCCGAGTATATTCAGCCGATATCAGCGTATCAAATCTCTTAAAATGCCACGAAGAATCAACATAAGCGCGCATATAGACAAATTTAACTTCATTTCAATTCTATCATTATACTTTCTCCTCGTCGTCATGCCTGCATCGTTTCCCATAAAAATCTTGCATAAAGCATGCTGCAGAATTTACCGTAAAAGGCGTTCGAACAATATTCTTGGTCGTCGTGTCAATACACCAAAATACAATTGGAATTAAGTAAGGCTTATTATTGCTATTACTTTTTTAAAGTTATTTCCTTACCTCCCTCTCTCTCATATATATATAATATATATAATTATATATATATAAAGAGAGAATGATTAATCTCTGGTTTATATATATATACTTTAACTAAAAATCATTTTATTTTTATTTTATTCCATTCTTTTAGCGGTATCTAAGGTAATTATAGCTACAGAGTAAAAAAAAAGAAAAAGATGAAGTCATCCTGATATCATAATTTTTAGTCCTAGAAATAATATAACAACTAAAT
>JAJOZX010010974.1:82500-124407 GCA_023014485.1 Bathynomus jamesi
CCCATCTATACAATTATGAAACTGGTTGCTGATCTTTTATTTTTCTTCCATTTGATGACAGGGGCCGAGTAACGACGTCATCGTTAGTTTTTTAAAGGGAAGAAATAGACGGTCTGTCTGTATGGGTTTGAGTGTTTGTCTGAATGCGATTCAAAAGGATATAGCTTAACACTGAATATATGAGAGAGAGAGAGAGAGAGAGAGAGAGAGAGAGAGAGAGAGAGAGAGAGAGAGAGAGAGAGAGAGAGAGAGAGAGAGAGAGAGAGAGAGAGAGAGAAGAGAGAGCCTCAAAGACCTTTCGGTCCACTCGGAGAGGTTCCTGTTATTAAACTGTTCACTTTTTAACTACTCTAGCAGTAGTAGAAAACTGGATAAAAAAACATAAAGCTCTCTCCCCACCCTCCGCTCCTTCCCCGTCAGAGGCGGGCACGGAAAAAGGTTGAAAAATAAAATCCTTGACCCTGGAAAAGTAGCCAAGGAAATTTTAATTTTACAGGACAGTAAAGAGGAGAATATATAAGCTAGCTGGAGAGAGAGAGAGAGAGAGAGAGAGAGAGAGAGAGAGAGACTTATAGTCGTTAACTGAAAGGATATCTCGTAAGGGGGAAAGACCTTATCTATATTAGACGCAACAAAAAAAAAAAAAATAAAATAAAAAATAAAAAAGGAAAGAAAAATAGTAAAATTATTTTAAGATTTTTGGTAAAATAAATAAAGTTGATAGAAAATAAATACATTAAAAAAGTTTTAAAAAAATTATAAAACAATGTAAAAAAAAAAATACCATTGAAGAATTCTCCCTTGAATTTTATAATCTTTCAAGAATTTGTGTGTGTGTATATATATATATACAAAACCTTTTACTTATATATATATATACACACACACAAGTATACACTCCATATAATTATGCTTTTATCCGAATGCAATATAAAAACAAAAAAAAAAGCGAAATCATTATCAACACAATATAATTATTTTAAAATCAGACATCAAATGGTTTATCCGTTATGCAAATTTCTTTTTTAGGTAAATCTTAAACAAGTTACATACACACACTTTACACATACACATAATTCCATTGTCTTATTCTTAATCTTGTATTTAATTTCAAAATATTCCTGAATTAATATTTATAATTAATCTACCGTCCAAGGGCATAATTAAAGATTATCCGAACAGTACCCAAGGAATAAATTATAATTATATATAATTTCTCGCGGGGAATAATTAAAATGAGAATTATCAATGCTAATTTAAGTTTTAAAACGGGGTAAAAAAAAAAAAAAACACGTTCAAAACATTGATTGATGAAGCTGATAGACGATCTCTTTATTACTATTTCTACATCATATATATATATATATATATATATATATATATATATATATATATATATTATATATACAAACTCGGGCTAAAGCTCTATAATAAAGATTGCAGAAAAACAGCTTTATTTTAACAGTGAGGTCCAACACAATTACTTAAAATAATTATTACCAATCCGCTTTGTAATCTTTTTTCAATCTTTCTTTGGGGTTGAATAGTGTGCAATTTGCAAAATATTCTTTAATTATTATTTTAGATTTTTATCTAACGAATATAAAGTTTGGATAAAAATAGAGCAATAATGCTATTATAAACCTTATTCGACCGTGTATATATATATATATATATATATATATATATATATATATATATATATATATATATATATACGTAAAGGTTTTAATTCAGTTAAATTTATTTCCTAAAAAGCCTCATAATATAAAATGCTTTTCTCGATATAAAAATAGTCCTGTATCTAATAAAAGGTTGCTCCAGAGGAGAGATGTTCTAGTGTATTCAAATAACAAAGTTCAAATTCTGAACAATATAGCCTATATATATATATATATATATATATATATATATATATATATATATATATATATATATATACAGGATAATGCAAAAGTAGGTATAGTATTTATTTTTTTATAGCTAACTGTATACTTACTTTTGCACCACCCTGTATATATATATATATATATATATGTGTTAGTAAATGTTAAGTAGAAGCAAACGGTTAACTTGCCCTGGGTACAAAAACACATTTTTCTATTTTAATGATAATGCCATAAACTATATTTAAAATCTTAAAAGCAAGATAAATATTCTTAATATTATATATATATATATATATATATATATATATATATATATATATATATATAATCTTTTTGGACTTCATAATCGTACATTTTAATTGACTAAAGCGCAAAAACAACTTCTTTCTCGTTTAAATTTTTTTCATCGTTGTATTTTTCGGTCATAGTTTAAATTGTGAAATGGTGATCTATCATAATTTGAAGTTAGTTAAAAAAAAAATAAAAGAAAAGCATTCAAAACCTCAAGGAAATATTTCGTTAAATATAAAGACAGATTTGTGAAAATACAATGGTTGAAGCTTCTCAAATACATGCCATAAACTAACGATGAAATTAAAGATATATATATATATATATATATATATATATATATATATAATATATATAATATATATATATATATATATATATATATATATATATATATATATATATATATATATATATATATATATATATAAGTCAAGGATGAAGTGGAAGTCATTATGAAGATCTTATTTTAAATTCCCATGTAAACAGAAACCGGATTTGCCCGGATTCTGATAAAAAAAAACAAAAAATGTAAATATAATTAAAATAGTGAATGATCGTAAAAACAGATATTGCAAATCTAACGGTATATTATGCTTGCGAGCTACAATCTAAATTTGGTCCTTTTAGGATTATACTTTAATTAAGACTACACTTTAATTAATACGTATCGTATGGCTAATTATACACTTTAAACTTGAAGTACATCCTTTATTTTATGTATATACTGTGCGTATAATGTATGTCTATATTACACACACACATACATACACGTGTATATATTATATATATACATATATAAAATAGGAGATATACTTACGTGCTAAGAGTACAATTAGACAAAAATTACGCACGCACGTATTATCAAAAGCGATCTCAAAGGACCAAATTTAGAGTGTATTATTTTCCCTTTGTGTACGAGTATATTGTAGACTCTATATACGTAAACCCGTACGTATATATGAATGCTTTCCCGTTATACCCAACATAAAAACCGTTTTCCTTGCATCGTATATACGCGATTTAAACATCACTTAAGCCTATATACACGAATTGTTAGAAAATAACCATTAAATTAACAACGATTGCAAATGCGAACCACGACGCGAAAAAACCAACCTCGTCGCAACATCAATCACCAAGACGATGCTGACGACATTTGCATAACTTTTTCAGTCCCCATAAAGTTTTTTCTCTTCTAAAACTGAACCGAAAATGAAAGCGGAAAGCGTCCATACCTTTCTCGTTATGTATATACATTATTCCCAAGGCCTTTCTACATCATAACATAGGCGGCTCGGGTGTCTTTCCTCTTGAGTGAAGGTCAGAAAAGGAGAGCTTTGTTTGGAAACATTAAGACCAATCCTTTGGGGAGAGACCTGCAGCTTAATATCATCTGCATACACAATTAATGAGACCGTTAGGTAATGGTAGCAAAAACACGGATTAGTCCGAAGAAGAAAAAGAAAGGAAGGTAGCCACAATAAGGACCAGGCACTTATGGAATGCAGGGAGAGGAGGGAGGGAATTGTTCCCACTCAAAATAGGATTATGCTATAGCTCTTTTTTTATTAAAAATTTACAATATATCTACTTACACAATATTATTACACATCTATCGATATATATATATATTATATATATATATATATATATATATATATATATATATATAGTATATATATTATATATATACCACCGAGAGAATTCTCACTTAAAAAAAGGGATTTTGCACTTTGGGTCTTGGAAAACAGCTGATACAAATTAGTGAGTAGCCACTGCATGCAGGTGTGGACAGTCCAAGTCTTTACGCGGGAACCAACCCTTGGCAACGTAACCAGAGAGGGAGAAAGATATAAGATAAAGCTTCAGTAAAAGAAGGTTGAAGTTGAGACACAGGCCAGGAAAGAAGAGGGAGGCAGAGACGAAGATAAATGAGAGAATTCCACGGCAGATGAAGATGTAAAAAAAAAAAAAGGATAAAAGAGAAGTATATACAGGAATGGGCGGGAAGCAGTACCGAAAGGAGTCTGTTTGATGCAGTAATTAGAGAGGGCACAAAAAGTATACCCTACGATAAACCAGGTGGGGTCTACTCTATAGCTAAAGGCCAAGGAACCCTCAGGATTACTTCATAATAGATGATTCATTCAGTAGGCCTTTCATAAGGAAAGATCAACATACTGGAGTATAATTACGATACAAAAATAATGACAGCAAATGTACATGTGAAGAAATTAGCTATGGGAAAGTTTTATACCATATAATTAAACTGAATAAAAATATATATATGAAAAATAATTGGGAAACATTATAATAGGATAAAACGATCATTATATGGCAAGTCCATACATTACACGCGCGCGCACGCACACACACACACACAGTGACTGTCACACACACACACAAAAAAAAAAAAAAAAAAACTCCATTTCGACAATACAATTCACCCTCATAACCCATAACCCAATATTCTGAGACATATATTCTCCATAAAAGTTATAAAACACAATAATAAAAAAAAAGAGACCCTAAAAATAAACAAACTACTCTATTATGCAAATGATAATTGTATAATAATCGTTAAAATTTAGCGCCAAAATAACAACTCCAAAAATCAGGGTTCAGAAAAGAGAGACTTCAACGCTGAACAAGTACTTAAAAAGTGATCCAATTTCATAAATAACAAAGAGGACAGGAAATAATATTTTGTATTATACGTATATGGCGAATTTAACGTTATGATTATTACAGCAATTAAACTAATTGTTATTGTTATTATTATTATTGTCTTACTACAATGGAAGCGGTTTACCAAATATCCTTCTTTTGACAAATTGAGGAGTGGTTATAAGTTAAACTATATATATATATATATATATATATATATATTATACTGCTATATGAAAATAGTATATATGAACTTCTATATATAATGCAGTAGTCCTTCAAAATTTCAAACGCTTTTCTATATTTTTTAATCCGAACTACATACTATCTAAAATACCATTTAGTCGAGTGTACTCGGATTCTAATCCTACAACTGGAACCTCTGTGTGTGTATAACTCTTTACACAAAACCGAGACTCCAAATACAAATCGAGAACCAATTACATTATATGGTATGAATGTAGCGTAGAAATTCGCGCAGCTGTTACGTTACCTCTCACAATTAAATGGGACTGACATACGGACAGAGACCAATCTTAATCACGGTTGTGTGTATATATATATATATATATATATATATTATATATATATATATATAAAGGACGGAGGTAAACAACGCTAAATTGAGGAAGGTAATAAGAATTAGATAATGCGGAAGGTTCACAAAACGCATCTCGGATGAACCGCTGCCGCCATATCTCCAGCCACCGGAATCGATCTAAACCTCAGATATCAAAACCTGAAAATTTAAATATTAAAAAAAAAATAAAAAATGAAAAAAGGCGTGGAAAAAAAACCCGATACAAAAATTAAATCTAAACTTAATTTGCATTACATAAAGGTGCGATATATAATATATATATATAACCAACCTACCTCCCTCCCTCTCTCTCTCTCAAGAACTCGCCTATTCATATAAGGCCGAGACCGCTTTATATGTGTTTATTTAATTAAAAAAAATACTTTCACGGAGATTTAGTCATTACGACTGAATATATTTTACTTGTAGCAATATTATATTCTACATGACACAAGATTAATTATCGGAGGGGAGAGCCAATGTTATACGGCCATCTCCCAATGTAAGCCCATTGTGAGCTAGACTTTATAATCATTTATCTGATCCAAGAGGCCAGTTACATAATCTCAGGAAAGAGATGCCGTGTGCGTTACCCAGCCCTCCTAATCCCTCCAGAGTCTAAATTAAGCTTTTCTAAGTCGCTGGAGCTGTAAGACTGAGGAAATCGCCGACGCTACTAAGCCACAGGTCACGATTCAAGAGACGCTCTCTCCCCATCGGTATAAAGGAGAAAAAAATTCTAAAGGATTAACAGGAAATACATAATATAAATATCTGAGAAAATAAAAGTTGAAGAAAGCAAATAAGACCAATTATTATTTTATATATATATATAGCAACGTCCATTACCATTTAGCTTTAAAAAAAAAATGGTAATTTGACGCAATGATAAGTTAAATGAATATAAATGGAAAAAGATTTCTTAACAGTAATTTACATCACATTTAATTCCATTACAGTTCTACTTTACATCAACTAATTGAGGAAATATATATACATACTACCTTAACAGTAATTGAAAGTAATTGTACAATGTTGTAATAAAGAATAGCACAAAGAGTGAAACTAGAATTATATTATCATTAATTTTCACATTATACAATTTCTCTATATATATATATATATATATTTTTTTAACTGCAAACAACACACAGTATAATTAATGTAAAGAACGACGCTTGTGTAGAAGAGCGTTCCGCACAAGATGAGGAGAGAGAACGAACAAATGAAAAATGAGGTACCACCCGGGAATCGAACCCGGGATCATCCGATTGCGGGTCAGATTTTTCATTTGTTCGTTCTCCCTCCTCAGCTTGTGCGGAACGCTCTTCTACACAAGCGTCGTTCTTTACATTAATTATACTGTGTGTTGTTTGCAGTTAAAATGTATATATGTACGGCATGCGTAGGTGCCCCCTCAGGGCATTGGTTTCTGCTCGTACGTAGGAGAATTACGACTTCTGATTGATCGAGGTCCATGGTGTGGTGGATAGCATATCTGACGGGCAATCGGATGATCCCGGGTTCGATTCCCGGGTGGTACCTCATTTTTCATTTGTTCGTTCTCCTCCTCATCTTGTACGGAACGCTCTTCTACACAAGCGTCGTTCTTTACATTATATATATATATATATATATATATATATATATATATATATATAATATATATATATATATTAGTGATGTAGCGGATGTCATTTTTTTCACATCCGCGGACGCGGACGAGGATGAGGATGTTTGATTTCAACATCCGCGGATGCGGATGTCTACATTTTCGTTATTTTTTAGGATATATTCGAGATTTGTTGTGTTTAACGTATATAATAAGTTATTACATAGAGAGAGCTGTAGCTATAATGTAGTATAATTGATTAATTGTACAATAATTGCTGTACTTTTCTCTGAACATATAAAATAATATCAAGCATCTAACTAATATAGAAATCAATTAGTGAATTCGTCTGCAAATAAATTCGTTATATTTTGTTGAGTTTCAGCCACAATTAGAAACCATAATTGTGTTACCAGGATGCGGGACGTGAACCCAACTCAAATGCACCCCACCGACCTCTTTCTCCAACCTCCACCCTTATAGAAAGAGATCTTTAATTAGCTTCATAACTATTTATATTAAGTTTAAAGTTTATTAGGCATATTTATAAATGAGTAATTAAAATAAAGTAAACTAAGATGTTCATCGTTTAATGTTCAAACTTAATTATAGGAAGGTTATGCTTAAGGAACATTAACTTTTCTGCCTTTTCTGCTGCGAGTCTGTTTCTCTTTTCATCATATATTAATCCAGCACTGCTAAATAATCTCTCGCTTGGTACGTTTGTTGGAGGACAGGCTAAATGTTTCCTTGCAAGTTTACTCAAGTATGAATAGATATCTGCGTATTTTTCCACCAACTAATAGGATTGTCACATGCAGCCAGGCGTTTTTCTTGGTGATAGCTCTCGATCATTTTTACTACATCTTTTGACATCGCGTAGGTCTCGTCATTGCTGCTTGACTCAAGAAACAGAGAGATAGATTCTGTGATAGATTTGCTTGTTGAAGGTGTTGGTTCTGTCACTGAAACTTTTATTCTTTTGGTGGGTGGCGAAGCGACAGATTCAAGAGATTGAAGCTCTTCAACTGCTTTGCCAAGTGATGATTTAACTCGTTCTAATGTACTAGGTGAAAATAACTTAGCTTTGTAACGTGGATCTAAGTAGGTTGCAAGAGAGTAACTTCATACAAGAACAGCCTCTCGTCTTGTCGCTTGCATCACTTTTGCGCACAATGAACTAGTTCTATTAATATAGTAGAATTTGATAATTTCCGCTTATTAATGACGTTTTATCTCAACGGTCCACATCCGCACGACATCCGCAGTCCAAAGTGCGGATGCGGATGCGAGAAAATGTGCGGATGTTCCGCGGATGCGGATGCGACCTACATCACTAATATATATATATATTTTTTTTTTTGCCGACCTTCGAGGATGCATTACAGTTAGTACATATACTTCACCTAACAATACTTAACTAACCTTAATATCTTGTTCGGACCACACCTTCTAAGATTTTATCAAATTAAAGTAACATTTTATTTCTTTCTTTCTCTGTCATATATATATATATATATATATTATATATATATATATAATATATTAATATATATATATATATATATATATAGGGTGAACCAAATGTAGGTGGACAGTAAATGATAACGTTTATTTTGAGAATACATATTTAATTTTTTTGTATACTATAATACAAAATAAAATTTAAATAAATTTAGTTATAATATTTAATATAATAAAACACAAACACCATAGTTATAATGAACACCATAGTTATAATATAATATAACACAAACCGTATTCAACCTACTGTCCACCTACTTTTGGTTCACCGTGTATATATATATATTTCAAAGTAATTGTAAAATGATGTAAATTGTAAATGTAAACGGTAGTAACCTTAATGGAAAGTGGTCTTCAATTAAACGTACAACACCTACCAAACCATTTAACAACCAATGCAAAATGATTATTTCAACCATGTGACGACTGCGCTACAACCATTTAAAAGTAACAGTTATACCAGAAAAAAAACACGATTGAATTAAACATAATTTGTATTAGTTATATGGTTATAAGTGCCAAACTACCAAACATGATAGTTGTTATATAACCATACATTTGTTTCTGTATGGTTACGAAATCCGATGGGACGAAAGCGATCCAAGGTCGATCCAAAAAGACAATCCAATCCAAAGTTGGTCCAAAAAAATGGACTTAAGAAAAGGTAACAAAACAACTCAAAATTCCAAGACCCAAAATGTGACCGAAAAAATTAAATTTCTACACTTATAATTTGTTCAATTAATTATATAATTTTTTTACTTAATTTTCAATTATCGGTTTTATTACTTCACGACCAAACTTTTTAATTTCGTGGAAATTGAAAAAGACACCATATAATTAATTAAAAAATATAATTAACTAAAAATATAATTAATTAAAAAATATAATTAGTTAACCAATTAATTATAATCATATGGTGATTAGAAAATTTTCTTTTTTAGAAAAATGTTAATTATTTATATTATTAATCATTTTTCTTAATTATAAGATACGCTCAACCTGTCATTTCGTATAACTATACACATATACGAAATGTTTTAAAGTTATACAGGGTTGCTCTATACACTCTAAATAGGAAAGTCCCTGAAGCAGTCAAGTCGAGTCGCATTACCTAAATGGTTCTTTTTATAATTTTAATCATCCAAGTAATAAAGGCGTTTCAATACTAACCGTGTAGGTTCCCTTTTTGGTATACAGGGTTAAAAAAAAAAAAAGCCAGTAAGCTCTCGGTTAGTGTCTATGCGGTCCCCAATTTGGAACCTAATTCTGAGAGTAACCTTTCTTTAACCTATTTTGGTATGTAATAGGAAACCAAACGGCATAGAATTTTCATGTTATACGAAACTTTACTGCTTACAGTGTTATCAACCTCCTAATACATCTGGCAGAAAAGGTTAACACTATTTCATACGTTTATATAAAAGTAAAAATTGACATCACGCTTTTCATAAATATATTTTAATAAATGAATGTAAACGCAGACCATTTAACAATGTTTACAAGTACTGTAGCTGTTCCTCTGCTCATAAACAATGTTCTCTGTATGTTCCTTTGGGTGCAATTTTATCCTAATCCAGATGCTCCCATCATGTTGGTGTGGGGCAAGAGAGTTTATATTATATTAAATATATATATATATATATTTATATATTATGAAAATTATTTCACGAAAGTAACACGTGAAAAATATTTATGATGAATAAAACCACGAAGGAAAGGAAACACAGAATGGTGCTCAAGCGCTTTCGTCTAATGACATCCTCAGGAACACTGAAGTACATAAAGGGTTACAGCCTATATATAGGTTACAGAAAAAAAAAAAAAACTATACATATATATATATATATATACAACAAACGGAGAGATAAAAAATTATTAAACATTAAAGGATTGTGGGAGGAGCATACAAATTTGTAAGGGAAAACTACCGATTTTTAGCACAAGATTACAAGATCAAATGAATTGTTTCCAACCAATGTTATAGAAAAAAAATAAATAAAAAAATACAAATTTATACTGGAAGTCTGCCCGGGTTTTAGCACTTTGCCCTTCTTGTTTAGGTTCGATGTATATAAAAATAAATTTTAAAAAAATTCAAGTTATTTGAGTAGCATACAAGTTTACCAAAGATTTAGCGTTCTACCCTTCTTATCTAAATCTGTTCTGAAGGAATTCAAAACAACAGGATCGAGTTGAAAAAGACCTTTGCTTATGTTGAAGTTATTTGTAAGTTGGATAATGGCAGACTCAAGAATATTTCTATTAACAATGTTGCTAGAGTGAAATAAAACTGAAGCATTATTCCAATCAATACAGTGGGATAACTCTGACAAATGGACAGAAAGGGCACTGGACGACTGTCCTGTTCTAACGGAATATTGATGCTGTGGAACAAGACAACTCAATCCCATTTTTGGATGTGCGTGTACATAGGGAAAGCCCAGGTTTTAAGTTTAGTATCTATCGGAAAAAAACAAACAATTTGTCCTACGTACATTTTTACTCGGGACATGACACCCCTACTAAGAAGGCCATTTTTTCTTCAATGTTTCTCCGCGCCCTTAGGATCGCCAGTCCGGAATACATCGATGCCGAATTGGAAAAAATCAACGGTATTGGAAGTGATCTGTGTTATCCATCTGCGTTTATGGAATCTTGTCTCAACAAGGAAAAACGAACTTTCTATCGTGTGAATAATAACATTCATACTTTGTCAAAAAATATTTTAGTACTTCCATTTTTCCCGGGATTTTTAGGCATTGCTAATGTACTTAAACTTTTGGATATTAATGTAGTATTTTCATATAACAATATTGTGAAAAATATCATAGTAAAAAATAGCCCTACCAATAATTCAGGCATTATCTATAAAATTGGTTGTAAACAATGTGATTCCTTTTACATAGGTCAGACGGGAAAGGATTTGCACACACGTATAAAACAGCATCAATATTCCGTTAGAACAGGACAGTCGTCCAGTGCCCTTTTTGTCCATTTGTCAGAGTTATCCCACTGTATTGATTGGAATAATGCTTCAGTTTTATTTCACTCTAGCAACATTGTTAATAGAAATATTCTTGAGTCTGCCATTATCCAACTTACAAATAACCAACATAAGCAAAGGTCTTTTTCAACTCGATCCTGTTGTTTTGAATTCCTTCAGAACAGATTTAGATAAGAAGGGTAGAAATCTAAATCTTTGGTAAACTTGTATGCTACTCAAATAACTTGAATTTTTTTTTAAATTTATTTTTATATACATCGAACCTAAACAAGAAGGGCAAAGTGCTAAAACCCGGGCAGATTTCCAGTATAAATTTGTATTTTTTTATTTATTTTTTTTTCTATAACATTGGTTGGAAACAATTCATTTGATCTTGTGATAATCTTGTGCTAAAAATCGGTAGTTTTTCCTTACAAATTTGTATGCTCCTCCCACAATCCTTTAATGTTTAATAATTTTTTATCTCCGTTTATTGTATATATGTATGTGTGTGTGTATATATATGTATAGTTTTTTTTTTTTCTGTAACCTATATATAGGCTGTAACCCTTTATGTACTTCAGTGTTCCTGAGGATGTCATTAGACGAAAGCGCTTGAGCACCATTCTGTTTCCTTTCCTTCGTGGTTTTATTCATCATATATATATATATATATATATATATTATATATATATATATACAGGGTGTCCGGGCTTAAATGGCAATAAAATGAAACATTATAAATGTATTGTATTGTCATTTAAACCCGAACACCCTGTGTGTGTATATATGTATATATATATGATGCAAACTCACAAGGAAAAAAACGATTTAGAAGTACACCTCGTCAGGGACGACCCTGACGAGGTGTACTTCTGAATACACGAAAGGCCTTGGAATCGTTTTTCTTTTTCCTTGTGGGTTTGCATCATTCATTCATTTCATGTGTTTAATTGTGAAATTCATCCCATATATATATATATATATATATATATAGTGATTCAAAAAAGTGTTAACATTTATATGGGATAGAAACCCATGTGTTAACATTTTTTTGAATCACCCTGTATATTAAAATATTAAAGTAAAAAACACTATATAATCAAATACTGTAATCAGGTCGTTCGCGAACAGTTGTTCAAAGCCAACAAAAGTGTGTGTAATATATATATATATATATATATATATATATATATATATATATATATATATATATAAACCCTACACGTACGTGTATATATACACGTTCTATTATATCATACATTACTCTCTCGCGTGGACAAAAAATAGACTCTTATTTTTTTTTTTACAGGTATTATCGGCATAAAAGGTGAATTCATTTGTCGTTCCAATTTTCGTTCGTTGAAAAACTTAATTTTTTTTTTTTTTTTTTTAATTACTTCAACTGGCTGACATTTGCAGTAAAACCTCATAAAATTTTAATTAGGTCTTCGCATTAAAAGTTTCAATATTCAGCTATAACTTTACTTTAATTAAAATTTACATAATTTTTTTAAAGGATTTCCTTTTATTATTAACTTTAATTAAAGGCTGTAGTTAAAGAAGATAAAACCTTATATAAGAATAAAATAAAATGTAAACTTATAATTACCTCGAGATTAAGTACCTCACTCGTAATTAAACTTTTATGTATTTATGAGGTATAAAAACTAAACTTAATTGGAATATGTTCTATATTAACAGATATGGACGTGAGGGATACTAACGGCTATGATGAACTCATGTGGGTTAATTACAAAGTACGCGCACTCGCGCGCGCGCGCGTACACACACACACACACACACACACACACACACACACACACTATTAATAGTGCCATATATCTAAATATTACAAACCTAACCCAGTAAAAAGTAACGTATCTTTTCGGACAGTATAAATTGACTGTTCCAATATTTTTCTTCAATTTTTTTTTAGTATTCTGTGATACCACAAATTGCATCACTAAAAATATATAAATATTACTCTTCTACATCTGCGAATTATCACAGAGTCGACCGCATTTATACCCAGTTCATACACATACACACACACACACACACACACACACACACATATATATATATATATATATATATATATATATATATATATATACAGGGTGTACATAAAGTCAGGATCTATTTTTGTGAAGCACTTGGAAATTATATGGAATTCAATCATAAAATGATAAAGTGGTAACATTTATTAAATAATTAAGAGTAGGATTCGACGTGACGCCCATCAGTATCCCTGCACAGCTCAAATCGTTCCGCAGCATTTCTAAACACATTCTGGAGCATTTGCGGGGTTATGTTATCTGCAGCAGTTCGTACACGTAAGTTTTCAAGACTCGTAATCTTCGTCTGATAGACGTGCGACTCGATAAAGCCCCATGCAAAGAAATCTAAAGGGGTTAAATCTGGTCATCTCGCAAACACAAGGTCTGTTGCTTCCGCGTCCGATCCAGCGATTTGGAAAACGTCCATTTAGATAATCCTGAACAATTTTGGCATAGTGACAAGGAGCACCATCATGTTGATAGACGACGGGGATAGGATAGATCACCAGATTTAACCCCTTTAGATTTCTTTGCATAGGGCTTTATCAAATCGCACGTCTATCAGACGAAGATTACGAGTCTTGAAAACTTACGTACACGTATACGAACTGCTGCAGATAACATAACCCGGCAAATGCTCCAGAATGTGTTTAGAAATGCTGCGGAACGATTTGAGCTGTGCAGGGATACTGATGGGCGTCACGTCGAATCCTACTCTTAATTATTTAATAAATGTTACCACTTTATCATTTTATGATTGAATTCCATATAATTTCCAAGTGCTTCACAAAAATAGATCCTGACTTTATGTACACCCTGTATATAAAATCATCGATGCATTTAGAGTTGAAGTGGAAGTATGAAAAGTTAAACATCTTTTTACATAGAGCACCATTCCACCCATACGCCCATTACGAGCAGCTGGCAGCAGCACTGCAAAACAAACAGGGGGTCAAAGTACTGACGAGGCTTTCGTACGTAGTTCATCACCACCGCTGAAAGCAACAACGTTCTGTGTTAGTTGGTCAAAAGAACATTCATATCCGTAATTAATTGATTGCAAATTTCGTTAGTTTATATTGCAGATACCCCCAGTTATTATCAGTCCTGGTGAATGATTCTTCAGGAGCAAGAGGGCTACGTCGTAGCCAATGTCGTAACACCGCCGCTTCCCGTTGATCAGCGAATTTAAGCGACATTGGGTCTGGGTAGTAGTTGGATGGGAGACCGTCCTCCGCGTCCAGATTATGTAGCGACCCGTGGTTCGGATCCCACGTAAAGCTGTAGGTCCCCTCCGTCATATGACCTTAGATGTTGCGAAGGAGGTTAAACAACCCCAAGCATTATTATTATTATTATCAGGAGCAAGATGCATCGCAAGTTTGCGTTTCCTCCCCAAAACAGCACAAATTCACACTCGTACTATCTTAGCCTTGCTCTACACAAACCGAACCAAGAACTACAAGTATCCGCAATCGCAAACCTCCTGTATACAGGCCTGTATTTCGTGTTGAATCTAGACACACACACACACACACACATTATATATATATATATATATATATATATAATATATATATAGTGTGTGTGTGTGTGTGTGTGTAGATTCAACACGGAAAAAATTGTATTTCTAAACTCAAACTGAATAGAATTTATAGAAGACTACATATAATACAGTCGGAATTAAATGGCTTCAGAGAGTGTACCATAATTATAACGTGAACCGTGTTTTGTTTTTTTTGTCCAAATCAAAACAAGAAATAAAAAAAACTCATTCAAAAACAATCATAAAAAGATTTGAAATCAAAGAATTTAAACAAAGACACATTCTCTTATCGAAAGGAGAGAGAGAGAGAGAGAAAAAAAAGTATCTCAGATAGTACTCACATACGCGAACAAACAAATAAGAAAAAAATAAAAGAGAAAAAATAACCCTCAATCTAAAATAGTAATCCCTTAAAAGAAGCCAACACGCGATAATAAAGTAAAATAACAGAATTTAATAATTTTAAATTTCATACTTGTGTACTAATAATAATAATAATAATAATAATAATAACTCTGACAGTGGTTATTAACATTTAAATGGTTAAATGTCAAACATTTTGTTATTCTCTGTATTTACATAATATACGTATAATGACTTTCTCTACCTGTATCACCTCCGCGCGCGCGCGCGTGTGTGTGTGTGTGTGTGTGTGTGTGTGTGTGTGTGTGCAAACATTCCGAAGCGCACTGTTTGTTATACGATATGCAATAACTATAACCGAGTAGCCAACGGGCAACGAACCTGCATCTTTTGATAATATCAAAATAACCCATTTGCTATTACTGCGAAATAACCAATCACAGGTTATATTGGAGTTACATTCCGGTGATACAGGTTCGAGCCCAATTAACGTTATAAGCACTAAATGATTATTATGCATATGCCCATTCCTATACAAAATTACTTCATGCCCACGCAAGCGTTTATATATATATACACACACAGTGTGTGTATACAGTATATTTCATTCGCCGGATGCATTGTCTCCTTACAGAGTAGTAAAACCAGAAAGCAAAAGAACTGAGTTTCCCCTCCCCCCGAGTTTAGGGGCAATTAATTTTTAGGGTATAGATAAAATTAAAGCCAAATATATAATTGAAAACGTTTGAAAATAATTATTTTGCGAACGACATGCTTTAAAGAACGCATGAATGCACACAACAAATAAGAATGCACAAAACAAATAAGAATGAAAAGCATAAATAATATACCATAATACAAATTGCATAATCTACATCCGAAATAGAGAAACAATTTTTTTTTTTATGTAAGATTAACTCCAAATACGCTACGACGGGATTCCAGTTAATATTATACTAACTTTCTTTGCATTTACGGAGAACAACTAAATGCCTTTTTAAAACCAGTATTAATTATTATATTTACCTCTTATTAAAAATCACCTTACGGACGGGAATTTAAAAAAAAACAAAAATAATACCATTTCACCATTTCATGATAAAATGTTGAATGAATGCAAGGGAGAAAAAAAAAAGGAAGATAAAGGAAACAAGAAGAAAAAAAAAGAAAAAGATGTCATGAGAACAATAGGTGAAATCCGTCTATGAGAGACAAACTCATTAATTCACGAAACAATGACCTATTAAAATCGATTAAATACACCGTCACTGCTTCATAAATCGTTCTTGAGGTAATAATTTCGCCTTTCAAAGTTTCCAAAACGAGAATATATATTATATATAAAAGCTTCGCTCTTATTCCCTAAACACGAAACTGAGAATGAAGAGAAGAGAAGGTGGAAAAAAAAAAAAAAAAAAAAGAGGGTTTTCATTTTTCTCAAAATGGGTTCCACGCAAATTGTTTTGAATAAGTTTTAATTAATGTTTTAATTCTCTCTCTCTCTCTCTCTCTCCTCTCTCTCTCTCTCCTCTCTCTCTCTCTCTCTCTCTCTCTCTCTCTCTCTCTCTCTCTCTCTCTCTCTCTCTCTACTTCTTTTCCTTGTAACTCTCTTTCTTTCATATATTTTAAGAGAAAAAATTCCAAGAAATACAGAAGATTGACAAAAGTAAATAGACACCACAATGACTGTGGTCAAGAACAAATGGCAAAGCCCATCACTGGAATGCGGGAACGTGTGTCAGTTTTACATACAATAAAATGCGAAGGAAAAAGCAACACGATTCTAAATATATTCACTCAATAAATCTGTTATTATTTAGTGACTTTTATTTACTTTTGTCAGCCATATATATATATATATATAATATATATATATAGGGTGGCGCAAAAGTCGAGCAGCATAGGAATTTTCAGTGTTGATTATAATATATTATTTTTTTTCTTTTAGGTAAGGGATGGCTGCGAAATTAACAACAGACGAGAGGGTGAGCTTGGTTTTAATGTACGGAATACCAGGTACAACAAATCGATGAATCGGTACAGAATTTAAATTCTCTACCGATTCATCGATTTGTTGTATCTGGCATTCCATGCATTAAAACCAAGCTCACCCTCTCGTCTAATGTTAGTTTTGCAGCCATTCCCTACCTAAAAGAAAAAAAAAAAATATAATCAACAGTGAAAATTCCTATGATGCGCGACTTTTGCGCTACCCTGTATATATATATACACGAAAATGTAACTCAATTTTATATGAGAAAGTATATAAACATTTAAAGCGGAAAAAGTTTGCACTATCCTCATTGAAACACCTTGAATCGTTTCGCATATAACATGCAGAATGTCATCAATAAACATGAGATGAGAGGATGAGGGGAGGAAAGACGGAGAAGCAGCAGAGGAGGAGGAAGTGGAAGAGGGAGAATCAAAAGAAGAAAAAGAAGAAGAATAATAAGAAGAAGAGTGGCAAATCTGCTCGATTGTTTAAACAGAACCCCGTATTAACTCGCCTTCGATAGAGGTGTCACTGAAGAAGACGTGTTTACCCTCTTCGAGGCACTCTCGGGTCATAAGGGGAGAGAGGGGAGATAACTTACGCAGAAGGAATTGCGTGTTAAAGCGAAAAGAGTGAGTTTGCATGTAATGTAAACCCTTTGATGCAATTCTTAATGTGAAGGGAGTAAGATAGAGTCGGCGAGGGAACGTCTGTAATATGGATAAAAGGACACGATGGTTTTCAATTATGGTCCGCAAGTGGTTCTCAAAGACAGGGAAATTCTAATGTACACCTTTATACATAACGTAAATGGATAAAAGAAATATCTCTATATCCTTTATATATATATATATATATATATATATATATATATATAATATATATATATATATATATATACATACACACACACACAGAGTGATCCGCAACCAGGAAACCTAATTAAGCAATCACCTTTGTGTTGTGCGACTTTACCATCACTGTGTTTATAGTGTTCTATATATATATATATATATATATATATATATATATATATATATATATATATATATATAAGTACGCGGAGTCTCATTGCTTTCGAAGTGGCCAAAAAGTGTCACCCCCTCATTTTAATTCGGTGGTTCGTCTTATCTTTGCAAGCGGTGTCTTTGAAGTGAGGCCTCAACTTGCAAGTGAAAATTAATCTCATAATTGGTTTAATTATTTCCATTACAAAGATGGGGCACCAGAGATAAGGGGGGAAGAGGGTGGGGTGGGGGTGGATCAACAAATAGGGGCATGGAGAGGGGGGTGGAAGGTGTGGGGTAGTAAGTATAGTGGAATTGGAGAGACCCATAAGAGGGGTTGCGCAGAAAACTAAGTTTTAATCGAATATGTCTAGAAGAAACCTTGCAATTAGTCAACGTGTATTTTGGGTTTGTTAATTATCGCGAGGTGAACTTTTAGCTTTTGTGATTTAACCGCAACATGACTGTCAAAAGGAAAAGAAAATGAGAAAATTAAGGGCTTGGGGGTAAATGAGTTCGAGATTCTTAATATAGGGACGAGTAAAACGGGGGGGCCGGGGGGAAAGCCCCAGAAGGAATTTCTGTGGTTACGCGAAAGAACGATTTACAATGAAAACCAGTAGGTTCTCACCTCGATTCCTCGATCTTATACGGAGGATATAAGGGCGGCAAATACGTGTATTAAATAAGAACTTACGCCGTGAGAATGTCTAAATATTCCAAATAAACATATTTATCTTTGTTTACCTTCAAAATTTGCCACATAATTTTAACTAAAGTAAATCGAAGAGGATAAAGCCATCTCTTCGGAGTTTTGTTTTAATTTCCTAATACCAGTGAAAAGCATCATCATCATCATCATTATTATTATTATTATTATTATTATTTTCACGTCTCTATATTTTACGTGATTATACCTAAATAGTACATTTCAACCTGTAAAGGCGTGTCCGCTTGCTAAAGGCAGCTTACAATTGTATACAACATATGTGCTGTAATAATGAAAATACATTCACCTGTGTAAACTGTGTGTGTGTGTATATATATATATATATATTTTATATACACACACGCACAAAGACCTGTTTTGAAAGAAATGATTTATGAACAATATTATTATTATGATGAATATTCTCAACATTATAATAATTATTATTATTAATATTATATTATTATTATTATTATAAAACTAGCCTCCACATACAAGACCAGACAAGCGGCTTTTACACAACTCTGTACCTTGCGTATACATTCCTTTCTCCAGCACTGCTCTCACAAACGCTACAACAGCTTCTCCCCCAACCGCGTATATGTATATATAGATATATAGATAATACAAGATCAGTTCTTTATAATATAATCGTATAGAACTTTAATAAAATACATCGACACTCCGCGAAAAGGTTTCACTTTCGGTTCGAATTGGGAAAAAATACTGAAATTCGAGTTAAGAAAAAGATAATTATCGCAGATAAGATATATTATTTTACGTCTTTCTAAAGATAAAACTCAAAACTAGTTTCAGTATTAATTTATAAGAGGAAAAATTAGATGCCCATATATATATGTATATGTGTATATGTGTATATATATATATATATATATATATATATGAGCATCTAATTTTTCCTTTACAAATTGATACTGAAACGTGAACATTTATTTATTTAATTATATATATATATATATATATATATATATATATATACTGAGTGGCAGAAAAATCGGCCCACTTGGAATATCACGAAAAGCAAAAAAGTGGGCAAGCTTCTGTTTATAAAAGTTTTAAAATTAAAAAATATAGTCTATGAGGCAACCAAATAACGAGACAAAACAACGTCAGCTGCGAATACACTAGCTGTAACGATTTTTCGACTTCTTTTAAGAATTCGACAGTCTGACATTCAGTTGCTCTTAGACTGCTAGTGCCACTTTTTCTTCCACTAGTGGGAGTAGGCATTTGTGTTTAGTAACAGATAGATTTCTAATTTCTTTGGGTTTCAGAATTGGACATTTACAATAGATTTGAGTGCCGTGAACGTCGCAAGAGTCGTCGCCCTAATTGAAGATGGTCGGAGCCAGCCTTGATGTCGCCGATGCGCTAGGAATTCCAAGAACAACGGTTGGATGTGTCTACCAACATTATGTGGAGACAGGAGAGTACACCCAAAGACCAGGATCTGGAAGATCGCGCTGCACATCTGCCCGTGACGATCGTTTCATCGTCTTCAGTGTTTTGCGAGATCGTCGCTTGACTGCCACAAATGTCCGCAATGAGCTGGAAAGGTCTCAAGACGTCAGTGTATCGGAGCGAACCGTTAGAAAGACTTATGGAAAGTGGCTTACATGCTAGACGTCCAGCAATGGGGCCGGAATTGCTCCCACACCACCGCAATGCTCGTCTTGCTTTCGCTCGTGAACATGTCAATTGGACTATGGTCCAATGGGGAGGCGTATTGTTCACGGACGAATCAAGATTTAATCTTCGAACCTCCGATGAACGGGAAAGTGTGGAGAAGAACAGGAGAAAAATTCGCCCCGTGCACTTTTATGGAGAGGGTTGCTTTTGGGGGAGTCCAATTGACATGCTCACGAGCGAAAGCAAGACAAGTATTGCGGTGGTGTGGGAGCAATTCCGGCCTCATTGATGAACATCTAGCATGTGAGCCACTTTCCATAAGTCTCCTCCTAACGGTTCGCTCCGATACACTGACGTCTTGAGACCTTTCCAGCTCATTGCGGACGTTTGTGGTAGTCAAGCGACAATCTCGCAAAACACTCAAGACGATGAAACGATCGTCACAGGCAGATGTGCAGCGCGATCTTCCAGATCCTGGTCTTCGGGTGTACTCTCCTGTCTCCACATAACATTGGTAGACACGTCCAACCGTTGTTTTTGGAATTCCTAGCGCATCGGCGACAATAAGGCTGGCTCCGACCATCTCCAATTAGGGCGACGACTCTTGCGACGTTCACGGCACTCAAATCCATTGTAAATGTCCAATTCTGAAACCCAAAGGAATTAGAAGTCTATCTGTTACTAAACGCAAATGCCTACTCCCACTAGTGGAAGAAAAAGTGGCACTAGCAGTCGAAGAGCAACTGAATGTCAGACTGCCGAATTCTTAAAAGAAATCGAAAAATCGTTACAGCTAGTGTATTCGCAGCTGACGTTGTTTTGTCTCGTTATTTGGTTGCCTCATAGACTATACTTTTTTAATTTTAAAACTTTTATAAACAGAAGCTTGCCAACTTTTTTGCTTCTCGCGATATTCCAAGTGGGCCGATTTTTCTGCCGCTCAGTGTATATATGTTCCTGTTTATTATATATATATATATAATATATATATATATAATATAAGCACACCGGACAAAAATTAGTCACCCCTAATAGCACCGATAGTAGGAAGTTTAAGGTCACACAGAGGGCGCTGATGTAGCATTGGTAAGTGACAAGTAGCGGTGACGTAGCACAGGATCAGATCTGTTCGTGAGGTGGTGAAGAACAAAGTGTGTGTTGGATATAGTCTGCAAAATGGGTCGTGAGGCAGACGTTACTCAGTGGCAAAAAGGAGCCATCGTGGTTTGGCAGAGCCCACGGACACAAAATGTCTGAAGTAGCCCAATTTGTTGGTGTGTCAACGCCGTACTGTCCAGCGAGTTTACAAAGAGTGGTGAGTTCGCAATCAACTGAAAATCGACGGCGTAACTGTGGCCGGAAAACAATTCTCGACAATAGGGGCCGCCGCCATGTTTCTCGTCTAGTAACTGCAAATCGTTTTAAACAGAGAACAATTGCTCCAAGAAACCAATGAGGTTCTCCAGCGACCAATTTCCGAACGGACATTGCGACGAGAACTGCATGCGATGGACATCTGGAGCAGGGTACCACGGAAGAGGCCGCTGTTAACAGCAAGTCACAAATTGGCACGTTATAATGGGCTCAGAGGCACAAAAACTGGACTGCGGCGATTGAAAACGTGTAATTTGGTCCGATGAGTCCCGTTTTGTTTTGTTCTCCAATGATGGGAGGCGACGAGTACATCGCAGGTCCAATGAAGCCTTTAATCCTGAGTGCGTCGAAGGTGTTGTTCAGGCTGGAAACAGAAAGTGAAGCGTAGAATAGACCCACGGACTCTGGCGGAACTTCGGGACCGGTGATGAACGAGTGGCCGCAAATCGATGTTCAGTACATGCACAACCTCGTAAGAGTCTCTGCCTCGCCGGATTCGTGCGTTATCAAGGCCAGAGGCGCCGTCACACGTTATTAGGTACATTCTGAGAGGGGTGACTAATTTTTTGTCCGGTGTGCTTATATATATATATATATATATATATATCCAATATTATGGGCAAACTATGGATCAACTTTTCTAATAATATTTTTTTATCTATCTATCTATTATATTTTTTTGTACACAACTAATTTTGAGGTAACATTTTGGGAAGGGGTAAATAATATGTCAACAACAATTATCCTTCGATTCAGTTTCCCTAAAGGCAATAAAATATTGTTAAATTAATGACTTTTCTACAGTTGCCATACGCAGTTCAGTGACACCTAAATCGTTGGATCCAATTCTACTTCTTTAATTGTAGTAACGATCAAAACAATATTTTCATTATAACCTATAAACAAGGTCGTAATAAAATTCTAACCGCATCCTTATTATATTATGATAGTTCCATGTTCATTAAATCTATTGTTAAATTACATTTATTTATATATACACGCAAACACATATACAGACAAATATATATAAATATATATAATATATAATATATATATATATATAATATATATATATACAGGGTGTCCCGTAAGTCTGGACCCATAGGGAAAAATAATAAAATTACAAAATAGTCCAAAAATTTATTACATAATCTGTTCAAAGTGTCCGCCGTTGTGTCGCACACATAGTTGAAGACGCAATCTCGACTGCGACAGCACTTTCTGAATCACAGTCGCAGAAATTCTTGACACGCCTCCACAATGCGTGCTTTAAGGTGGAAAATGTCTGAAGTTTGACATCGTACACTTTGGCTTTCAAGTGGCCCCACAAATAAAACTCCAGCGGAGTAAGATCATAATAAAAAAATAATAAAATAATAATAAAAATAATAAAAAAAATATATTATAAATAAAATTTTGGATATTTTGTAATTTTATTATTTTCCCTATGGGTCCAGACTTACGGGACACCCTGTATATATATAATATATATAGTGGTTCAAAAGCCCTACCTCAGAGAAAGTTAATGTATATTCGTTTCTGAGGCAAGACTTCTGAATTCACCCTATACATCTAATTTTTTTCCTTAAAATGCAGGAAGGAGAGGCCAAGGGCAAATACCCACAAAAACAAAAACGCCCCTCCATAGAAGGAGAGAGCCGAAATCAAGGCCTCCTAGGCTCAACGATGCCATTTTTTTTTAATATAAATTTTGAAAAGATTGTATAGTGTGTAAGATGCACGTATGTGTAGTGAGGAATAAAGGGAGAATGGTGTGTTTGAGAGCATGCTAGACTGCTCGTAGGGTAGATGAGACACGGAAAAAGATCAGCTCAGGAGAACAGTGACAAGAGAAACGGGCGTTCCAGCATTCCCGTCTCCAGCCTACGTCCCTCCCACCTCTGGAATACTTCCTTGGTCAACTGGTGTCTACAATCTCCTCATATATATATATATATATATATATATATATATATATGTGTGTGTGTGTGTGTGTGTGTGTGACAGTGAATATGCAGCAACCTTTCTTGAGGGCGGATCAAGTGGCACTCCAGTGCCACAGTCTTTTTATTACTATTCCGGAGCTCTCGCGTTAAAATACGGAATTGAAGACAAACACACAATCGCTCGAGGAAGAATCACAGTAAAATAAACGTTTGTATGCACTGAACACAGGGAGAGATTACTCAGGTGTGAAACAGTCAAGATTATTTCAATTTGCATTTTATATATATATATATATAATGCTGGGATGGGTCAATACAATTTACTTGTAATTATACGAGTATTATTCAAAATTTTACTCCATATATATATATATATCAGAGCTGGGCACTTGCAGCATATTTTGCGGTACTGCGGTACTGCGGTACTACCAAACTACCAAACCGGTACGCGAAATTTGAATGCGGTAGCGGTACTGCGGTACTTTCAGCGATCCTTTGCGGTACTGCGTTATGCGGTACCGGTTTGGTAGTTTGGTAGTACCGCAGTACCGCAAAATATGCCGCAAGTGCCCAGCTCTGATATATATATAATATATATATATATATATATATATATATATCCACCAAAATAAATATTGTGTATTGTTACGTACACCTTCATTGTTGGCTCGAAAATTTATCATTTTTACAAAAGAAAAACATTTAAGAACCTTTAAGACTTTAAAGACCAATCTTCGCGTACAAGAAAATAAGAAAATAAAGACTGAAATTATCTGCGAAGAAAAAAAAAAGAAAAAGAAAAAAGAAAAAAAAAGAAAATGAGTGTCTTGAAAGCGACGTAAAAATATGTTTCGGCTGCCATTATATGAGTGGGGGTATTTTTTTACCTTACGTAAATTAATTAATTACTCGATCTCACCTGTCAGCGAGAGGAGACACGACGCTACGACGACGAAGAGCCCACGTTGTCGTTCGGACAATGATCGAATACCGTCACGTTTCATGTTTCCCTCTTCGCCCACAAATGATTAACCAGCTTAAATCTTCAGAAGAAGTAGTTTTGGAGGAGGAGTCGAAGGAAAAGGAGGAGGAAGAGGAAAAAAAAGCAGAAGAGGAGAAACAAAAGGAAGATGATGACGAGGAAAAGAATGAAGAAAAAGGAGGAGGTTAATGGACGCACGGACATTTATTATTATTATTATTATTATTATCCGTGTATGAGGTGTATGTATGAAATATGTAAAGTCAGTGGGTTGGTCATGTTGCGAAATATTCCGAAAGGAGATAAAAAATCTCTTCATTTACATTCAACGTATCGCTTTCCGAAGCTGTTCTTAATTCTAGAGGACGCATTTATGTACTCATATTCCGTATATGTACGCGATACGAGCATTGTATAACAGGAAGGATTTTTCCTCTCTCATCCCGAGACTATAATATTAATGACTCCCGAATTGCTTGGATGCACAATGTTGGACGCGACTTTCGCTGACATTTAATCTCCCGACCCGCAACACGGTCCTTTCAAAGAAAGCTTTCCAATCTCCCAGCTTGTCCGTCACCAAAAAGTCACTAACTCTATGAAGCACGCCATGATAATACGGTCACGGCCGAATAATGTTACGTTCTGCGCAAAATGACAACTTGGCAAATTTAAAAGACTTCTTTGTGACTAAATTTTGCGCTTTGAAAGGCTAAACGTCCGCTGTAGTCGGCCAAATATGCGCAGATTTGGGAACAATGTAACAAAATTGAAATCACAGAAAATCAAACACCCATTCAGGGTACGAGCAGCTAGTAGCAGCATTATTGCCAAGTATACGTGGGGGTCAACGTACCAACGAGGTGAGAATGAACTCAGAACGGTTCTCTAAGGCTATCTATGATCCTGTCCCAAAGCTGGATCGTGTCTGCTTTGCGGATAGCTGGTGAGAAAAGCTATATTTTTGGGACCTCTTTGCGAGTGACCCGTTGCCCACGTCGGGCTAACATCATGAAAAAGGAAAAAAACTAGTGTTTGTCATTTACCATTATTCGGACTATAGTGGATTGGATTTTCCTAGAAGAATTCCTTGTTCCACGCACGGTCTGTGTGTATCGTACCAACGAGGCTTTTGTACGTTCATCATTACTGAAAGAAACCATACTTAGATTAATCGTATTCCAAGTAGTAATCTTTATTAATAAACTTTTGTACGCTTATTTGTCGTCAACACTAGAAGGCCATCGTGGCCTATTACAGTACATTTGTTTTTCTGGAAATGATGTCTTTTACTGTACGCAAGTTAATCCTTATTATTTTTTCGGAACAATAAATTGTTTAATTCACCCTTTAAATATAATTTTCACTATTCTCTATGTGTGAGGTCCCAAACTAGGGTTAGTTTACATTTAACAGACATTCTGGGTATCATAAGTTCGGGTACGTACACGATTCATCAGGAGCGAGATGTACTCTAATTTTGTGTTGCCTCTTTGAAGCCACATAATGCACCTATTCTTAGGCACACACAAAATATATATATATATATATATATATATATATATATATATATATATATATATATATATATATATGCCCTCTCAGAGACCCAGAGAGGCCTGGGCCACTTCCAGCTTTTCTGGCTCATAGCTAAACCCAATTATTACTTTCACTACAAAACATTATATTCAAACCTGAAAGTTTCTAAATTTGAGGACCCTTAAGCATGAGGCCCAGGCCAAATGGCCCTCGTAGCCACCCCTTCTGATAGGCCCTGTATATATATATATATATATATAAGCAAACAACCACAGGGAAAAGGAAACACGAAGTCCGAGCGCTTTCGTGATATATTCTCCTTGATAATGTGAATATATCACGAAAGCGCTCGGACCTCGTGTTTCCTTTTCCCTGTGGTTGTTTGCTTATAATAAGATCACGTGTTATTCTGTGATTTTAGTGCATATATATATATATTATATATATATATATATATATATATATATATATATTATATATATATATACTGGTTAGGACATCAAAAAGAATATACATATACAGCTGCATACTACTCATGCATATATGCAGACTATCAAAGGATATAAAGAGAACCGAATAGGTCTATGGGCATATTATTAATACTACTATCTCCTATGTTTAATACTGAGATTTAACAAAGAATGTCATCATAAATAGATTAAAAATAAAAAATTATTCGACATGTAATTAAATGTTGTCCAGCAATTGATGTAAGAATATACAAACAATATACAATAACCCCCGATTTACGCGTTCCCAATGGACTGTACCATATTTTTTTTAATGTACCGAAGCAGTCGGAGGAGAGAGGAGAATTTTCTTGTATACTACTGTAGAGTGAATTATAGATTACAGTAACCCCCCCCCCCCCCGATTTACGCGCTCCCCATTTGCGTTAATCCGAAAAAGCGCAAATGGGGGGGCGCGTAAATTGGGAGGTTACTGTAATCTATACTTCACCCTACAGTAGTATACAAGAAAATTCTCCTCTCTCCTCCGCTTCGGTACATTAAAAAAAATACGGTACAGTCCATTCAAGAAGTCCTGTTGTGGCGTTCCATGTTTCATCCCGATAATTATCAACGAGTAACCTGGAGTTTAACGACATGACTTTTCGAATCGACTGTCTATCGGCTAATTGGACGATGAAAGCGTTGATATGTGCGAGTCCGGCGGAGGTCTTGGAATTTACTGTTTTAAATATTTTATACAAAAACAAGTACAGGGTAGTCCAAAAGTTACGATCGGATCGCCTTTGTTCTAACCTAGCTTCTAACATAGTTTAAACCTGTCAGCGCACGTGATAGAATCCATACAGAAATTGATAAAATCGTATTAAAAATAGTAAGATAAACAAATATATTTCACCCGATCGTTACTGCTGAACCACCTTGTATACAGAGAATTGACAAAAGTAAATAGACACCCTTTTTTTTTTTCCATTTAATTATAAAAGTCAGTAAATAATAATAAAAAAATTAAATCAATAAATGCAAAGGGGAAAAGAATACGATTCTAAATATATTGATTCAATAAATCTCTTATTATTTATTCACATTTATAATCAAATAAAAAAAAATTGGAAAAAAAAAACAAGTGTCTATTTACTTTTGTGAACCCTCTATACAGTGTTTGTTCTCGAAAACAACGTGACTTTGTACACTGATGATGTATCCACAGTGTGTTATAAAGATACTTTGAACATCTGATGTATTGATAACCGACTTGAAAATCTTATTTAATCAAAATAGGTGGTGACATCCCCAAACTGTTGCGGGTTAGTCTCCCAGATTATTTTAAAGGGAAGCTTATTTACAGAAAGTAAATTTTTTTACGCGTGTCTGTGTGTGTGTGTTTAGAGGGGATTAATCTCCTTCGCAACATCTCAGCTCTTATGATGGAGGAAACCTACAGCTTTATGTGGGATCCCAGCCACGGGTCGCTACATCATCTGCACTCGGAAGACAGTAACTCACCCAACTACTATCCAAACTCAATGTCGCTTAACTTCGCTGAACTAACGGGAAGCAGTGCTACGACATGGCCACGAGGTAGCCTTAAGTATAACAAAAGCGTATTATTTAACAATTAACATCTCCTTAGGTCAAGTTAGGTTAAGTTAGTTTTTAAAGTGTTAATGTTACGTCTTGTCGACAAAATGGATACAGGTCGGTCAGATCCGAAACCACACACAAAAAAAAAGGTTCGTTAATCCCACGAATTCCAAATTTCCCACTTCAATGCCTTTTCCCTTTTCATCGTATTTAAATACGGTCATTGTACTTAAAACGCATTCGTTAAATCTTACGTAAATTGTGAACGTACAAATAAAACAAAATCAATGTGCGACAAAATTCACTTGAAAGCGTGCAACATTCACTATTATCTTCGATCTTGTGCAATCTTTAATTCTTTAAAACTATCTTCACTCGGGTAAAGAATGCATTATATAAGATATACAATATTAAATAGTTCAGTGTAAGCTTAAAAACTATCTCTACATAACATTAAAATTTGTGAGTCTGTCTTTGTAGAAAAGTTGAAAAAAAATAAATGACTCCACAAACATTTGGATAAAAATAGGCTAAACCGTGGTGCACAGTTTGTATATGTATATATATATATATATATATATATATATATATATATATATATATATATATATATATATAACATATCTTATGTTTATTTGCACAAAGGTTCTCGCTCACACACACACACATATATATATGTGTGTGTGTGTGTGTGTGAGAACCTTTGTGCAAATAAACATAAGATATGCTTCACTGAACACAAACACTAATTAAGAGAAACTTCATAATTTACCTGTTTAAAAAAAAGTGCTAAAATATATTACAGAGTACACAAGCCAATAAAGCCGAATATATATTTTATATATATACAGTATATATATATATATATACAGTAATATATATATATATATATATATATATATATATATATATATATATATATATATATATATATATCTCACACACACACACACACACACACACACACACACAGAATATTGTCTACATTTATATACATATAAAAAAGAACTAAAATATAGACAAACTGAATTAAAATTGAATCAAATATAAGAAACTGTTACATACAGAATTATATCCAAACCATAGAATAACGGAACACAATCAATGGCATAGAGAGAGAGAGAGAGAGACATAGCCGAAACACCTTACGTGTATGTGTTGTCGTAATAAACTTTCGTATATACAAAAGAGTAATCAAAATGCATATGGAGGCGTCTATATTAAGAACGTTCATGAATAGAATTTGCTTTATATTTGTTTTGCCTTCAGCCTCATTTGGCGAATGTCTCCGAGAGAGCTTAAGAGCGTCTTTGGAATCCAAAATAAATAAATGTTTGGGGTCTCTCCGGCTGTCTGGAGCTCAGCGAGGGTCGCCTCGCTTCCTCGCTGGGTCGGGCTAATCGAATGCTGACTGTAAACTTCCAAATAAAGAGTTCGAAGCCCTCGCAATAGCATAAACTGAGATTTTGATTGTCTTGACACCGACGGGGGGTACTTAACCTACGCGTGCGTTCTAATTACTATTTAAACATCGGGAAATTAAAGATTACAAAGAAATACGATTTCATTATATAAATATTAAAAGGAAGAAGAAAAGAAATTTGGAATTATAAAAGCTCAAAAACGAACGTTATAAGATACCGTATACACGAATACACTACAGGCACGCCCGCCCAAGGCTCTCAACGCACAAAAAAAGTGAGATACGCAATGCCGAAAGGTGATTCAGTCAGTGTGATATAACAGTAATCACATTTTGATATTTTAATTCCAATGATGAATAAACGTTACAGTAATAAAAAAAATTAGACACGAATCAAATAAAATAAACTCTTTTAAAGCTTTTAAATTTTATTTTTAAAACTGAAATGCCTTTTAAAATCAGTGCTCAAAAGAAACACTTCAAACAAATAGAATTATTTGTTAAGATGTAAAGATGAGATATAATTGTTAAATTATATACTGTGTGTGTGTGTATATATATATATATATATATATATATATATATATATATATATATATATATATATATATATATATGTGTATATATATATATAGAGAGAGAGAGAGAGAGAGAGAGAGAGAAGGAAAAGAAGTACCTCAAAAGGACTTGCGGCCCATACCGAGGAGGTACCATGGCACGGGTGCCAGGAAAGAATTCCTACACCCTCAAATAGTGTGCGAGATTCGGTCTAACTTTTTCTTGAACTGATCCACAGAAGAACTGTCCACAACTTCTGAAGGCAGCCTGTTTGTTCCACGTGTTACAGATCTTATGGGTAAAGTAATTCTCACACAAAATAGTGCTAAACCGTTTCAAATCCAACTTCCAACCATTGTTGCGAGTTGAGTTATCATTTAAACTAAACATGCTTCTAAAATCGACATCGTCGAACCCGCGTAAGAGCTTGAAAACCTCGATGAGTTGACCGCGCAGCCTCCGAGTTTCCAGCGGAAACAAATTCAGGGCGTGTAAGCGTCGATTGTAGCCCATATGCCTAACGGAAGGGATTAACTTTGTGGCCCTCGCCTGCACTCGCTCCAGCCTCTCAATATCTTTCCTGAGGGTGGGCGACCAGAACTGCACTGCATACTCCAGGTGCGGCCGAACCAGGGAATTGTACAGAGAGAGCACAATCTCCTTGTTCCGAAATCAAAATTGCCTCCTGATATAACCCAACAGCTTCTAGGTTTTCTTTTTCACCTCTACGCACTGATTCGTAAACTTAAGGTCGCTGCTAATTAGCACACCAAGTCCTTTTCCAAATCAGTGGTTTCGATATTACTCTCCAACATGGAGTTGTCCGACTTGGGATTGGCGTAGCCAATGTGCATGACCTTGCATTTATCCAAGTTAAACGGCATTTGCCATTTTTCGAACCACTCTCCTACCCTCCGTAGGTCTGCACGCAGTTGCTCGATCGCTTCGGGCATCCCAACATTGGCCCCATGCTTGGTGTCATCAGCGAATTTGGCGATCCTACTGACGATGCCAGCGTCGATATCATTTATGTAAATGACAGACAACAGAGAGAGAGAGAGAGAGAGAGAGAGAGAGAGAGAGAGAGAGAGAGAGAACCTAAAGGAACTGACAACCAATTTCTCTAGAATCCCACGACTAGGGACCGGAGGGCTATCACACCCCAAGTATAAAGTTCACAACACCCAGAAGAAATGTGCATAACCTTTATACCCCCTGCGGGGTAATAATAATGACGGGGGTTGTTTAACCTCCTTCGCATCATCTAAGGTCATATGACGGAGGGGACCTACAGCTTTACGAGGGATCCGAACCACAAGTCGCTACATAATCTGGACACGGAGGACGGCCTCCCATCCAACTACTACAGAGACCCAATGTCGCTTAACTTCGCTGATCAACAGGAAGCGGTGTTACGACATTGGCTATACGTAGCCCGAGAGAGAGAGAGAGATTCAATACGAGCATTATTTATGTATATGCCAAGGTCACGTGACAAGGAGTTACAAGGAAAAGAAGTACCTCAAAAGGCCTTGCGGCCCATACCGAGGAAGTACCAATGGCAACGGGTGCCAGGGAAAATTTTCTACACCCTCAAACAGTGTGCAAGATTTGGAAGAGACCTACAACTTTACCCTGGATCCGAACCATCTACGGGTCGCTACATCACCTGGATCCAGAACACAGTTACCCATCCAACTACAGAACGGATCTAACGTTGCTTAACTTCGCTGATTTTACGGGAGACGGTGCTCTGACGTGACGAAGCTGTACCCCTGCCAAGAACGTGCTAACTAAATGAACTTATACGCACTCCCTTTTTACATCGATGAATAAGTATTAAATAATAATGTTCAATCATACTTCTTCTACAGTGTGTGTGTGTGTGTGTGTGTGTGTGTGCATATTTAGTAACCATTACCATAAAATAATGCAAAAAAACTAACAAGTGTTTAACCCTCATGAGGAACCATTATGGGGGGTCAAAACATTGAGAGAGACTATATTATTCGTTAAAAGTCCTTAAATATCAAATAAAATCTCACATTCGCGCGAGATTGTTTCATTACAAACTTTTTTTTATAGCACCATTTTATAAGATTTTAGGCCCGGGGTCACGCAGAACCCCATAGTTTCAACAACGTAAGTAAATTGAAGGTTCCCGACGAGAGTTAAAACAAAAATTTTAAAATCGCCCTAAAGCTCGGTATAGTCCACTATTACGATTGATAAAACACTCCGAGAACGACCATCATTCCTTATTGAAAGTAATATTATAAAATACCATAAAACTACAATGAAGTGCGAATGATATTTCTAAACCCTTTTTTTAACATTTGATTTTATTCTGTAATTTTCAATACAATATATAGGTTCTTTGGCCCTTACTGCAACATCTACTTATGCTGAGAAAATAGGAGAGAGGATCTAATGAAAAAATTAATGGTAATATTACTATGTAAAATCTTCATAAATTTGGAATAAATAGCTCGACAGGTGATAATATACTGTGTGTGTGTGTGTGTGTGTGTGTGTGTGTGTGTGTGTGTGTGTGTGTCTCTCTCTCTCAACTCCTTGTAACTCTCTCTCTTTCTCTCTCTCTCATATACAAGTTCTACATACAATGAGGAAAGTATGGCGAGCAGTTTTATATACTACCCAGTGATTATTTCGTTCTTAATACCGGAGTACGAAGCTGGAAGAATATCGATAAATTTGAGATTGCCTAAGTGATGAGGAATAATTAAAGAGGTAAGAGGCTCTAAATCAAAAGTCAAAAATTATGGATCAGCTTCGTTATCTCTCGTAAGAGGGGGAATTACAACTCTTATATGTACAAAATGTAGCATTCAATAGTGTTATAAAACACATTGGAAAAGAATATTCAAAGTTAATTTGTTAAAATTTAGAATAGGAGGAATGCATTAAAAGTGGAATATGGCAAATCTTTTTAACTTTTTTTTTTGTTCATTTATCTCGTAAGCAATAGTTTTTTTTAATACGAATGGGGGCCGGGGGGGGGGGGGGGGGGGTACTCGTAATTACACATACATTTCTTTCACTGTATATATAGACGTGTGTGTGTGTGTGTTGTATTCCAATTCCAAAATTACTTCGTACACCCATGAAATGCCTTCAAATTAAATCACATACAAACCATTTGGTTACTTGCCTGATAGTCCTACCTATCTATTTATCTATCTATCTGTATCTCTCTCTATCTCCCTCTCCCTCTATTTTGCAGAAGGGCAAGTGAGACCATTTGTAAAAACTGAAATTGAATTTCGAACCGATTCCTTTGCAAACACGTCATTAACAGAGAACACGATCTCCACTAAAAAAAAAAAAACACGTACACACACGTTTCGAGACAACAAATAAAGCTCCTTTAAGCGCGGCATATACACACATTAAATCCAACCTCTACCAGTGTGCAACGTGTGATTACACACCAGCAACACATCATTACGGCGATACGTGCTTAGGAAACTACAGAAAAAGCTGAGTGAATTAACGCAAAAACAGCCAAGGTGTCAATGAAGCATGTCTATCAGTCGTCTAATTACTGTGATGAGGGATGGAGGGGCGGATCTCTCTGTTTTGCCCTCGTTCAACGTTTTATACTAGCTCGTTTCGAGCCTCGTACCCATGCACGACCTCGAGCGATGCCCACGTTTCAGTAATTAACGCCAATTATGATTCAAAAGCACCAATAAACTTTTTTTTCTTTTCCCTTCGTGAAGAAAACGTTGGAAGGATGATTTTTGATTTCGAGAGAAATAACCAGGCATGAACTGCAAAGTAGGAAACTCTAAATGTATTATACCCCAGGCAGGAAAAATTCTCAGCTCTATTTTGGGTTCTATACCCAAATACATACATACATATACCCGTACATCCTGTACCTGTATTATACATATAATTAAAAGTGCAAAATGAGCAAAATCATCTTCAACCCGTCTCCCAAGTTAATGATTCTTCATTTACAGAGAAATAGCTTGGGTATGGTATGGCAGCTGCTTCCAAAAACTAATCATATATATGTATATGTGTGTGTATATATATATATATATATAATATATATATATATATATATATATATATATATATAGAGAGAGAGAGAGAGAGAGAGAGAGAGAGAGAGAGAGAGAGAGAGAGAGAGAGAGAGAGAGAGAGAATATATATATACCCTGTCCAAAGCCGCGTGAAATACAATTTATTTAAATTATCTGAACTTAATTACGGTGTAAAATTTCATTTCTATTGACTTCGGATGCCATAAAATCTCTTCAAAAGAGTTTTTTCACGACGAAACACTACAGATATAAAGAAAAAAAAAGATGGAATTTTTGTTGATGCTGACCCAAAAAAAGAAAGAAAAAAACCCTCGAAAGAAATAAGAAAGAAAATCAATTTGAAAGTAATTCATAATCGAACGAAGGATTAAAATCATCTATTCATTAAGAAGGCGACTTGAGTGCATCAGGTTTGCCGCGACAAAAAATAAATTATCAAAGAAAAATGTGTATTTTACACACACACACAACACTATGTATACACTCATACATACACACCCATATTATACATAAACACACACACACGTACATATTATATACACACATCTGTATATCAATCATTAGAATATTTTTCTAAACAGAAGAACGATAATGCTACGTGCTACCCGAGAATGAATTTCGATTGGGGTGATTAGAAGAGCTTAAAAATAAATCCGAAATCCGGTAGCTTTCTACAAATCGGCATATATACAAATTAGGACAGAAACCGCAAGTCATCTTTAGTAACAGTCGAAGATGATCCAATGATGACGATGATAATGATGATAATGATGTTCACCGCCGATCGAAGAGAAAATGAATATCGGTGCCCGACATGATTGAAAGAAGGGAGAATATTATAGAGGGCGAGTTCGGGATGAATCCCCTACCCCTCTACCCATCCCCCTTCTTCCAGATTTAATTCTCTAATTGATTTCGCTGTCGGTAAATGTCAATGAAAGATTCCTTCTCGACGGACACGAATGGAAGATTACGCGACTACGTATAGTTAACGTAGTTATTTGTTTATGAAAGTTAAGGGCACCGCCTCTTTGAGCCCGTCAAATTTTCATGCCCTTTCATGCCCTCAATTCTCTCTCTCTCTCTCTATACACACACACACATATAAAACTCGCCGCCCCCACCAGGGTTAGAACCTACCACCTCTTGAATAGAAGGTGAGGGTGCTAGCCACTGATTACTCTACAGCCTCACCTTCTACTCAAGATGTGGTGGGTTCCATCCCTGGTGGGGGCGATTTTTTCATGACAAATTGTGCGTGTTCAAGCTCGATATATATATATATAATATATATATATATATATATATATATATATATATATGGTGTAGCGGTTAGCGTCGCTGACTACGAATCCATCGGCCCTGGGTTCGAGACCCGGTGACGGCATCCGGCGCGCAGCAAAACCCAGCTGTTCATCCTTCCACACAATAAAGAAAGTGGTTGGGGGATAAATGGGTACCCTGGGTGACCTAGTAGTAAAGACGCTGGGCCGCTGGTGGGGTGTGGTTCGGATTCCACATTAAACTATAGGTCTAAGGTGTTATGAAATGCTTGACCTTCGTCAGAATGAACAATTCGGGCGGAAGCTAACCAAAGTTTTGTGTGTGTGTATATATATGGGTCTTTAGTCAAATGCAATTCAGATAAGGTCAAAATATATTCCCACAATCGTATATAAAATTTTAGTATATTTTTTTTTCAAATATATAATTTTTTGAAAACTATTAATTATTTCGCAGATAAAAAGAAAAAGTTATTCATCAAAGAATGAGTAACAGTCATTATTTGATGACAGATATAGCCTTTAAATATAAGTATTTGCTAAAGTGTATTCCGATTTCCTGTCTCTGTCTGTCTGTCTCTCTCTCTCTCTCTCTCTCTCTCTCATATATATATATATATATAAGGAATGCAATGCAAGCCTTGTATCATAAAAAAGGAATAAATAATGTTCATAAACATTTTTCTGTACAAAAATCTTCAAGATTCAGATTAAGTTTCAGACACGTAATTAATTCAAGAATCTCAAAAACCTAAAACATGCTGTTCTGTCCACATATTAATTTCCCAAAAGGAGCGAACAATTTTTTTCTTTCATATTAAATTTAGTTTCCCCTCACCCATAAAAAGGGGTTAAAAAAATTTAAACCAGTTGAGAGAGACTTCGTTGCCCCATCAAACCTAACCCGAGTCAACACAAAAACAGATACAAAATCTTACATAAATTGTCTTCATAAAACCCACAAACTACACCCAAGTTGATTCTTTTGGGTTCCAGTTCGTTGACTTCTCGAATTCTGGTGGAGGACGATGATTTTCCCACGATTCGTAAAAGTCCAGCAATTATATCATGTAGATTGACCGACGTATATCAAAATGCTTCGATATAGGTTTGTAAAATATAATTAAATGATTGGGGGTTTCTATACAAACTCAGTAATTAGGGGGTGTATACCTTTAGTTTTGGCACAAAACACACACGCGCACACACACAGTAATTTTTTTTTGTGTATATATATTTTTTTTTTTTCCTTCATTCATTTATTCTTTTTTACACACTTAATATAAAGTTGTCAATTAATTTTATTGTTGTTTACAGTATTTTCACTAAGATATTTCACAGACTTATTTATACAATGACCGAAATCGTTAACATTAATAACAAGAGCTGGAATACAACGAAACAATTCATAGTTTATTTTTTAATAATAATAATAATAATAATAATAATAATAATAATAATACTAATACTGTCAGGCAGAGTCATAGAATCTCCTTGCACAAGTTCCCTTACTCTACAGTAAACCTTAGAAATATACATCTTTGCTTCCCCCCCTCCCCCAAAAAAACTTATTGGATTGCAAAAATCAATAAATAATAACAAATTTATTGAATCAATAAATGCAAAGGGAAAAGGAACACGATTATATTGATTATTTATTGATTCAATTAATTTATTATTTATTGACTTTTATAATAAAAAATTGGAAAAAGCAAAGGTGTATATTTACGTTTGTCAACCCTCTGTATAATGAAAGTTGAATCATCAAGAGTCCCTGATGAGTCACCGCTCATGATTTCAAATTAATCATCAGGAGTGTTCGATGACTGACCGTTTGTAACCTCTATGAAAATTCAAGTCTCAGTGTGTGCTCCTTAATTTCTGACGTTTCGTTCAAGCACACCTGAACATCTTCGGAGCTTGTCCGGAAAAAAAGTAACATATACGTTACTTATAACTCAACAAGTGAATCTTAATTCTAAAATATTACTCGTGGTACTGGCTTCTCCTTATCTTCAATAGTGTTCTTAAACGCAAAAGACTATTTTGAACTAATGAGACTACTTTGAGCGCTTCACGATCTTGTTTGTGATACTCACTTTCAGAGAAACTACCGTAATGCGTGATCCAACTGCCATTAAGAGGGAGTGTGTTTCATTCATGTAAAGCCTTCAGCGCATATAAGGCTATAAGCACTGTCGCACTCGTAAAATTAATTAATTCCTAACAAGCTCTGAAGATGTTCAAATGTGCCTGAACGAAACGTCAACATGAGGAGTATGAAGGAAGAGAACTTAAGTGATATACTTACTGTACAATTCAAGAGCTGGACTTTAATTAATAATAATAATAATAATAATGACAATAATAATAACATAAATGTCGAAGCCACGAAGAAATAGAAGCGAAAGGAAAGCGATGTACTACTATCCTGGGTTACTCCACCGACCTTCTCTGAATCCGAAGCTCTTATCCTGCTTCTGCCATAAATCCTCGCACCGAACTATCGAATCCCGTTTCTTCAGTCATCTATATCACAGACTGATAGCGGGTAAGAAGTGATGGTGTTCTGACACCCTTGTTCGCCTCGTATGAGGAGGATGAATTTGAAATAATGGAAGAAAGGGTGTTAATTATATATGCACAGTAGTTTCTGGCATCTTCATCGCACGCAGAACACCGTAAACCACTACATCAAGAAGAAAACTCAGCATTCAACATCACTTCATAAAAATAAACTATCTTTTCCCCCCTTCGAATAAAATTTAAAATAATCACATTCTGAGGTATATAAACCGACATACTTTATTTTTCAGGCGTTGACAGATGTTCGAAATTCTTATAACCTACTTCTTTCTACAAATACAAATTGTACAATACTTAGAAACAGTGAGCGTTGTTGCGCATGGTCAAACGTCTTTACGCATCGGAACATGCGCGTAATAATTTGTTTCGAAAACTTACATGAAAGCATGCTTCTTTCGCACCTGTCTGTCGCGATTTAACCAACGTGGCGAGTGCGGAAATCTCCGGTTTCATTGTGTATATGAGAGACGTGCTCGAAGAGGTTAGGGGAAAAAAAGAAAAAAAAAAGATAGAACAAAAAAGCAATTTCTTCATTCATGGAACGAATCCAATGCGGAGGAAGTGCCAAGATTCTAAATAAAGTTTCATTTATAATTATCATTATCATCATTATTATTATGATTATTACTTTCTAAGATGTAAATTATATATAAACCATGCAGAATTCGATTCGTTTCAAAACGCTGTATATAAAATGATCACAGAGAGAGAGAGAGAGAGAGAGAGAGAGAGGAGAGAGAGAGAGAGGAGAGAGAGAGAGAGAGAGAGAGAGAGAGAGAGAGAGAGAGAGAGAGAGAATAATAATGATAACCTTATTCGTTAACGAATATTCAATTTGGAAAGGAGTATAATGACAAAAGATAAATTGAAATAGAATGAATCGTTCACTCAAATAATCCACACCAACCAAGAATACATAAACAAAACATCCTCAATTCGAAACACATAGGCTGGAATGCTATACAGCCAGCACCTCCCCCCCCCCCTTCTCTCTCTCTCTCTCCCTATCTATACATCCATTTCTCTAAACCTATACAAAAGGTGTTCTAAGATCAGATTTCTTTTTTACACCAGAACCATTTCATCGCAATATAAATAAAGATTCGAATGAAAGCCAAATATCAAATCTGAACTAAGCTTGTCATAAACAAACATTAGCGACTCGAACGTTGGTATTTGCGAAATTATCATCATTAAAACAAATAGTCGAAAACAAGCTAAAAACAGGTCCGGGTTAACCTTGGCGTTGCTCTCACCAACCAAAAGCATAATTAATGATTGGTAATTATGGTTTAAGACTAGGAGCTAAATGCCTAGTCATGTCCGCCCGGCCTTAGATTACATTCGTCTTCTGTTTCTTGTTATACATTCCATTTAAGGGGAAGGAGGAGGAGGAGGAGAAGGAGGGTCCTGTCCACGGTCCCCACAAACCGTCGCCCAGTCAATAACGTGCCCCATGATTTATGAAAATTCTCTCTCTCTCTCTCTTGAGCTAATTACTTCAATGAAGGATAAATTTAATTATACACACCATTAAATTTTTCATCAATCATCACCAGGATATATATATATATATATATATATATATATATATATTATATATATATATAGACACTTCGAAGTAAAAAAAAAAACGTACAAGCTGCTTTAACAGAACATATCTGACGTTCATTCACATTAATCGTACATAAAATCTCATAATGAACGCGTACCCATAATTATAATAATTTTTAATTGTACGGACAAATATATATATATATAATATATATATATATATATATATATAATCGAAACCGCGATTTATGAACGAAGAATATAGTCATACAGTATTTTTAAAGGCATAAAAATAATTTTAAAGAGTTAAAAAAATAGCCATAATGATTTACAAAATAATAATAATAATAATAATAATTCATACTGCCTATACGTCATATAATATATAATTAAAACCAGAAACTACAGGGTAACCAACATTATATATTTATATATAAAACTTTTAGTTGATCACACTGTTCACCCAAAACTGCAGGCGAAAAATTTTACTTATTTTTATTTTTTAAACTGTTGAAAAAAGGGGCCAAATTCCTTTCCAAACTGAAATTGCATTAGTACGAGTCGCTGATTTTCTTGGTCGAGATTTATCAAAGTTTGCAATATTGGCAAACTTTTGCGAGATGGATATTTTACCTGCCACCCCTTCATATAACGTCAATATTAACTCTAGTTGACAATCTTTTAATTTTCTTTTATTAAAGCAGTAAGGGGGAATTTGAAAAAGTACAATACTTTTCGAAATATACCGTATAAATATATACAGTATATCTATATATACACAGGGTGTTTCTAAAGTCGTGCAAACCAATGTATATAATGTTATAGATTGGGTTGCGCGACGACTTTAGAATAGAAACACCATATATATATATATATATATATATATATATATATATATATAATATATATATATATATATATATACAGGGTGGGCGGAAAGTAGCTCCCTATTTTGGATTGGTAAAAAAATACGTATATTATCCATTTATTTCAGAAGAAATAATATGAAAGGTAGGCATACATGGTAGGTTTTTCTCTGAAATTCAATGTGGGCTCCAACTCTTCCACCAGCTTCTGGAGCGGCCCAGGAATGGCGTCCACTGACTTTAGCAGGAACTCCGGCGGGATGGAGGACATGACTTCCCGAATTCGGTCCTCCAGTTCTTCCAATGTCCTCGGTTTGGTGCGGTAGACTTCTTCCTTTACCCACCCCCAAAAAAGAAGTCGCACGGTGTCAAGTCGGGGCTCCTGGCTGGCCATTGATGTGGACCACGACGACCCATCCAACGCCCAGGGAAGTGGGCATCCAGCCACTCACGGACAACAAGAGCGAAGTGCGGAGGGGCGCCATCTTGCATAAATATCAGATCGTCGATGTTCTCCCATGTGCTGACAACCGGCCAGACCTCGTTTCGCAACATAGCAAGGTACCGCTCAGCATTCATGTGTTGCGCAGAAGGAACGGCCCACAACCTGATCTGAGGTCATACCACACCACACCGTTACACTGAACCGATTCTGCCGTTTTTCAGCGGTAACCGTTCGACTTCTTTCTTTGGGGTGGGTAAAGGAAGAAGTCTACCGCACCAAACCGAGGACATTGGAAGAACTGGAGGACCGAATTCGGGAAGTCATGTCCTCCATCC